>VWZX01007564.1:141617-371953 GCA_013399015.1 Galbula dea
TGGTCTAGGGACTCCTGCTGTGGCAGGGGGGTTGGACTAGATGATCTTTCCAGGTCCTTTCCAACTCCTAACATTCTGTGATTCTGTAATAGCAGTCATCTTTGAATGCTTTGACTCAATTCCCAGAAATATTATGTAGCAACCTTTTTGAGACTTACAGCACAAGCAAATCAACATTTCTGATAGCTTTGATTCTAGAAGGGGTATCTTATTTGAAGTATCTTTAAAACACATCTTCTCAGCAAAGTTACCTGAATACTATCTTTTGCAAGGCCAATGAGATATTGATGTGTATATTGAAATACTCAAAACACTGTTCATACATGTTTGTCCAACTAGAGAAGTAGTACATGGATTCTTAATAAGAATTTCACTCTGCCATAAATCCTGACAAATAGTATGAATGGGAGTGTTTGTTATAATTGTATCATATGTAAAATGTGTGTGAAAAATGACAAATTTGTCATATTCTTTGTACTGATGCTTTTCCAAAATTCCACAGAGAGAATCCTTTCAGTGAAATGTGTACATTTTCCATCAGGATCCATTCTATGCTCAAGCTGTTTAAGTTATCACAATCAAATCACAAGCCTAGTACTGCAGGAGATGAATAATGCACTGTCTGTAATATATGTTAGCACATTTCTTCCTTTGCTGCTAAACTAACATACACCTACCTACTAGTGATAGATTTCTATACTTCAGGCAATGAAAATTGCATAAGAGAGAAAAGAATGATGACATTTCAGTCCTGACCAGTGTGATTAAGTGGAGATTGCAAAGGTGAAAGCATCATTGTTCTGAACTTTTTTTACCAGCCATCCTTGGTTTTTGGATTTAGTCAAACCAGCCAACTTTGAGGTCATGAGTACAGATACAGAGTGATGCCTTCGTGGTCATGGGAACTTCATGCTATGCTTACATGCATATAATGCATTTAGATTTGGCTTCTTTTGCTGGCAAAACCTATCTAAAACATCAAATTTTAGGTGGAAGATAGAAATAGAGGACACATTCTTTCTGTACCAACTATCCACAGGTGTCCAGCTGACTATTCAAAGGCAAGGGTAACCTCATGAGTTCCTAACTGTTCTCTTACTGCCCCTTGTCATGGCTCAATAGATGTGGTGCTTGCAGAGTCTTCCCCACAACTGGCTCCAGTTATTTCAGATTAAGGATCAGCCTTGCATATGGCAAAGGAAGGATTATTTTATGGTTTTTACTAGGAAAGACTTATTGAATTGCTTATTACTCTTTGAGTGAAGGGCAGCATATTCATAAAGAATCCAGATTTAAGAATTATCTAGTGTCCTACCAAAGAATTAGTGCATCCCTCTTCAAAAAACCAGTCTTGAACAAAAATACATATGAAACAACAGCTCTTGAAGACTGATTCTCTGGAACAGGTTGCCCAGGGAGGTGGTTGAGGCCCTGCCCCTGGAGGCATTCAAGGTGAGGCTGGACAAGGTTCTGAGCAACCTGATTTAGTTGGGGATGTCCCTGCTCACTGTAGGGGGGTTGGACTAGGTGACCTCTGAGGTCCTTTCCAACACAGATTATTCTATGGTTCTATGATCTTAGGAGATATGAAGATAAAAGGATGCTAGAACCATAGAAGTCCATTTGTCCTTCACCAGGACCTTCCTCTGATTACCTCAAATCATAGTAGATTAGGTCAGCACAAGGCCTAGCATGCATCCATTGGCATCTTCCATAATCTGTGAAGCCATTTAGCACTGCTGTAGAGTAGTTGTGGAACAATAAATCTCATTTCACAGCAGCACCTTGAAAGCTGATGCCATTATTTTCAGTGATACTTATCTATTGTCTGTCTCATTTCTCTATTATTCAGTATCAATACTGTTCAATTACCTATCTAGAACACCCTGTTGCTAAATAAAAAGTCCTGCATAGCTTTAAAAGTCTTAATGTTTCTATTAGGGACATAGTAATTTTTTAATAGTTCTGTTTGCATTATGACCAGACTTATTAGACATTCCCAGTTAAAGTATGCTCATGGTGTGCTTGTAAGAGGACAGCTGGTATTGATTCTTCCCTGCTTCAAAATCTGATAGTGCTTAGGAGTTATGAGTTAGAGGATCAGGGGAGTCAAGGCATGATTTGTATTACTCCACAAGGCATGGGAGTTCAATAAGGGGTGCTGTCTTCTCTTGTATTCAGGTCACCTTCTCAGTATGGCCATCAATTTAGCCTTATTGAGTGCTTTAGAAAATTCATCTGGCTTGGAGGTCAGCATGTGCACTAGTTTTCTTCTGACATTGCCTCAGAAAGGAGTTTTACAGGCAGCTAAAAAAACCCATTTCATTGCTCTGAAGAGAAACCACATAGAAGAGAAATCATGCTGGTTCTTATCATTTTCTAGTGTGGTTGTGGCATTAGAAATGGGCCAGATGAAACAGTCATAGGAGTTTTTGGACATTCTACTCATTTCTGTGCTTGGACCACTTCAGTAGATATTAACATAGCAAGTACTTTAATGGATACTTTACTTTGATTTGTACATAAAAGAATATGCAAGTGCTAGCAGTTTTTCACACTCATGTCTGAGTCCAGTGGAAGGGAGCACCTCAGGAATCCCCCAAGGTGAAAAGTCCAGACAGAAAACAGTTACTTAGCATTGGCAGTGTTGTTTTAAAGTTAGTGAAACTCCTAGTTATGAGGGCTTCTCTGTACTGAACTGTTATTTACATTACAGATCTCTCTCCACATTCTGCTGCAAATTTTCTCTAGATCACAGAGGGGTTTGTAAGCCTTCAGTTCCAGAACCTCTGGCCATGACATCACTTTTCCATCTCCAAACACTCCTTGAAGCACATGAAGTTTCATAACTTATGTCATCATCTTTGCTGCAGTCATCAGGAAGCAGTGAAGCATGACTTAAAGATCTGTGTGGGAACACAGGAACAAGCACATGTGTGGATATGCATTCAAACTATTGAATTACATGCTGGCTCTAGTTGTGCTGCATGCATTGTTCCTTTGATCATAGCTGTCTTCATTATATTCTGGATTTTTTCCATGCAGTGTTGGTAAGGGTTTATTTTTAATCTCCCTCCAGTTGTAAAGATGACACAGAAAATAAGTCAAATTGCCAAGAGAGACTCAAATTAAAGTACATGGAAAGTGAATACTGCTGGTGAAATATAAATGCACAGTGGTTTGTTCAAGATGCACAAACATCTTTTCTTTTTTTCCCTATTGTCCTTGATGACAGTCTTAGCCCTGCAACTATCCACAGCTTTCATGTGTTTTCTTCAGAATTACTCAGATCAGAGGTCTGGAAAAGCCAAAGAAAAGTCACCATAGAACATACAGAAATATGCTAGAAAATGGTGTTGCATCAGTTACAGAGATGTTCAACCTAAAAAGGTTGTTCCTAACAAGTTTTTGAGTTCTAAAAGGTTAGCATTTTGAATGCAAGTATTCAAGGAAAACAGGAAGACTGCTACTACCTGTAGGCTGAAGAATATCCTGAAATTACTCTTATTTTTAAGTAGGGTATGATAGGGTAGCATCATTATATTTCAGTTGTCCACTTTTCTGTTCCACAAACCATTTTCAGAAACAGTGTTCATGTTTCTTCATTTCTGGAAATGAAGCACAGCAGTTCATTAAACCAGATTTAAGCTCTTTTCTGGATACCTTCAGGGATTAATTATGGACTTCACAGCTCACCAAAATATTTAGAGATTGACTAAAATCCCAAATTTTAAGCTAAGTTTGTTTTCATCACGTTATTATTTTCTGTAATCCAAATATTTTTCTTGGCATTCATTAGTACTCATTTCTTAGTCTGTCAGTATGATTCTTATACCCTAGCCTTCCCCAGGGTGAATTCTGCCTTCTTAAGCTTCACTTAAGCTGTGGAAGCAGACTTGAAATGGGACACAAGCTTTGCACTGCCCCTTGGAAAACAGCTCCTTGATTTGTCACTGTTGCAGGGACAAGGGAGCAAGAATGCAATGTATAAAGAGGCATCTGGTTTCACAGCAAGGTAAATGTAGCCACTCATGGTTTAAAAACTGGTATGTTCTTTGCCCATCTTTACTATTTTCCCTGCTTTGAAAAACAGTGAGGTTAGAGAAACATTATTTCACTCTTGGCAGATACCTACTTAATAGTTAGGCATTGAAATTCTTTGGAGTGGACAAACATAAGGTGTTTTTAACATTGAAATCTAGCTTTGGTATATATGTTTAAGCTGCAAGGAAAAGGACAAATCAAACAGGAGTTTATTTGCTTTAGGAGGGTTGAGACTTGCTCTCCAGATTTACAATGTGATGATATGCCAGTTCAAGATTCAAGGCTAAATTACAAAGTCAGTTTTCAGCTTCAGCAAATGATTTCTGGTTCTTGCTGTGTTTTGCTTAACAGCAAGGACAAGTGGATTCCATCTGTAAGAGAGGGTGTTTTGCATATGAACTACTGCAAGGCAAGAGCCAATACAGAGATGGAGCAGGATTCAATATCAATACACTTGTTTTATTTATAGATGGTTGCTTCTCTGTTTTCAAGCAGGTCTTTAAAGCTGGATTGATGGATTTAGGAGCAGATGTGGGATTCTAATACTTAGTTTTAAAACATGAGGATGCTTGTCCTGTACTTTGAGGGTAAAATGCTGGGCTTTAATATGAACAAGAAGGCACTTGTGAGTAAGAATTCATAGAATTTAGAATAGACAAGAATTCATAGCATTTATAGAATGGCCTGGTTTGAAAGGGACCTTAAAGATCATTTAGCTCCAACCCCCCTGCCATGGGCAGGGATGCCACCTACTAGACCAGGTTGCCAAGGGCCATGTCCAACCTGGTCTTCAAAGCTGCTAGGGATGGGGCATCCACAACCTCTCTGGGCAACAAGTTCCAGTGTCTCACTGCCCTCTGAGCAACGAATTTTTCCTAAGATCTAATCTAAATCTTTCTTCCTTCAGTTTGCAGCCATTGTCCCTTGTTCTATTGCTTTCTACCCAGATAAAGAATCTCTCTGCCACCTTTATATATCCCCTTTAGGTACTGGAAGGCTGCTATAAGATCCAACCCCAATCCTTCTCTTCTCCAAGCTGAACAATCCCAACTCTCTTAGCCTGTCCTCATAAAGGAGGTGCTCCAGCCCTCTGATCATCTTCATGGCCCTCCTCTGGACCCTCTCTAAAAGGTCTACCCCTTTCTTATGCTGAGGACCCCAGAACTGGATGCAGTACTCCAGGTAGGGTCTCACCAAAGCAGAGAGGCAGAATCACCTCCCTTGGCCTGCTGCTCATTCCTCTCCTGATGCAGCCCAGGATATGGTTGGCTTTCTGGGCTGCAAGTGCACATTGCTGGCTCATATCCAGCTTTACATCCATGTCATCTGCAAACTTAGCCATAAACCCAAAATAATACCCAGAGCATCTTGAGTTCACCCACCACAGATAATAAACCACAACAATAAAAGTGGAGGTAAAATAAGAAAGGTTGTTTTTATATCAGATTTCAGCTTTTTGCTCTGTAAACACTGTCTAAGAGTTCATGCATGCAAAATAGCTGTTTTCTCAAAAAAAACAAGCCAAACTGAGATAAATAAAAATACTTTGTACAATTTATTACAAAAAAATAGAGATCATCATTTAAGTAGATGGTTGCTTCAGAAACTCCTTTTGTTTTGCAGGAAAATCCTTATGTTTTCTGTGTCTGGGCTGTTTTTCTCTTCCACTAGCTTCTGAAATGGAAAAGCTGTGGGTTACTGCTACTTACCTCTGGAATGCCATCCACTCCCAGCTACAGCCTCTCTGGACAAAATGCAGTAGATCTTAGAGGTGAGGTAAAGGAGGGCTTTGCAGAGCTGGTTGTAATTGGGTTTTGCCAGCTTTTTATGACATTTAAATAAAACTAGGGCTACAGAGAAAGCAAATCCCCCAGCAGCATAGTCAAGCAATTTTCTTCTCATAAAAGCACCTTCCTACTGGCAGTAGCTTGGCAGAAATGTTGCAGAGTTTAAATTTTACAGAGAGGAGAAAAAAGTCTCAGTTTCTGACAATCCTTATGTCAGCTGATTTTTGGAATGCTCTGAGACTTACAGGGAGAGGAGGGCTGGGAAAATGATTGTGTTGGAGCCTATTTAGTTATTGTGAGTTTGTATATTGCAAGTATCTGAAAACAACACAAAACCCAACCAAAAAAAAACCCCACACCCAAAAAACACAAGGCACACTCTAAACTCAAAGTAAGACCTCAGGAGAACAGGAGTAATAACACCCAGCAGTGGAGTGCTGTTTTCTGCCACCCAACTTCTTTGTTCTGTGCTTTATTGCAGTATCTTTTCCATTAAGAACAATTCTGGGTTGCTTGCTTGTAATAATTGTTCTGTGCTGCTCAACCTAGTCAACAGTAGCATGGGAAATTCTGTGTGCATGGGAAAGATGGGAAATGGTTGTTTCTGTCCAAGTTCCTCCTCTCTTTTCACTACTACTGTGGTATCTGGGGTTTTTTTCCTGTGCTCTCCCAATTTCATTTCCCTTTCTATGCTACATTTGACAAAGGGTGCTCTGTGTGGGCTGCTCAAGCTATTTCAATCCCAAAAGGATTTCTTAGGTAAGTAGTTCCAGTAAGATTTAGTGAATTATGTACTTCAGGAGAAATGCTGTGTTCAGGAAGGTATCCTTGCACAGTGAATTGTGTCAGCACATAGGCTGCATGATGCTGCTGCCTTATTTTCATTCACAGTACAGAAAACATCTTTATTTATCCTATATTTACAATATAGGAGTGAAGCTTGAGACTTTGTTTTGGTTTTGAAAGCAGAATGAGCATAAGGAAAAATAAAAAAGGAACACATTATGCTGTTAAAGAAATAAAATCAGCATATTCCAACCATCCATCAAAACTGCCTTTTGTTAGAGAGAACTTCTGTCTCTAACCAGTATTCTTCCAAACACCTTTCTTGAAACAGGAATAATGCACTGATGTCTGAGTCTCAGAGGCAGAAGTACATATTCTTTCAGGCAACATCTCCAATCATCTTTCTTGCCAGCAGATTTTAGGGACATATTCCTCTCTGACCAAATATTGTACTTATTAATAACTAGTAATTGGATGATTCAGTGTTTATATGTAAGGGAACTAAAACTGTCATGGGAAAAAGAAAGAAAATGAAGCTTGGTTCTCTTTTTACATCTGAGATGACACCGTTTTAGATTGCTGTGATTCCCTTGCCTTCCATGGAGTTACTCTGATTTATACCTGTGATGTAAAAATCTAATCAAGCCCACAGCTGGATATATTCAACAACTTTTTGTTCACCCAGAATAACTCTGGATTGTATTGATCTGCATTATAGAATAGAAGAGAAAACAACAGGAGGGAAATCTGAGAAACAGTGTCTCATTTAGAACCTAATAGAAGTTCTGAAGGTGCCATACTCAGCTGGATCATCCTTAGAAATCAATGAAGGAGCTGCAGTCAGAAGCATGTGTAAAAATGTCTTGAACTTATCAGATGGTGTCTGTGGAGAGAAGGTAACCACCTGCCACTGAAACCACTGCAGTCCTGTTGATTAAAAAATTGTCCAACTTTACCTTTATTATTCTCTTAGAGAAGTGTAGGCAGCTAGAAGAGGAGAGACAGGGCAGTGTAAGGAGAGATGGGAAACAGAGCAATAAAGGGTGATTTGAGTCATTTCAGACTGCTAGAGGAATGGCTCTGTAGGAAAGAAATTGCTGGTGTCACTGGCTTGCTGCTCCCAGCCTGTTTCACTCTATATGTCAGTGTAAAATAAAACTGGGGGAAAGAGTAATCCACTTGCCTCTCACATCTGAGACAAAATGGCAAAACCTGTTCTACTCCCAGTGATACCAGTCACAGATAAGTGTATGTGAGACTGAGAAGTCTGAGAATTCATCCTCTGAAAAAAACCAGCTTTTCATCTTGAGACAACATTGCAACCCTTACCATAGAGTGGCTGAGTAATCCACACAGGCCTGATGAATAACAGCAGGGATAGACTGTTACCTCTGAACCAATATAAAGTCAGTTCTGGCCCACTAGTCTTTCAGTATTTTAGGCATTAATATGTATTTAGTGTTGCTGAAATATGACTTGATGTGTTCCTTAGAGCTCACTGTCAGCTGAATGCCTACTAGCTCATGCTTGAGCAGGACAGCATTTTTGTACTCCAGTTTAGAAGTGGCTTCTGAGGAAGTGCAGTGGAAACAGAGAGGGCAGTTAGAAATAAACACTTTCAGATCTCCCTGTTTTGGAATGAACATGTAGAGGAGTGTAAACCTGGCCTGTTTTGTCAACACTGATTTAATAGAAAATGATGATTAAATTGATAGTGTCCCAGAACCACATCACAGGAACAAGAATCCAACATCTCAAGGATATATTACAGCCAGGAGACTTACTTGATTCAGTTATTTATAATGATGGTGTGTCAATAATCTTGGCTATTACATGAACTTATTCACATTTTCTCTCCTCACTGTCATCTTGGTTTCTGGAAGGAGTTAATTATTACCAAGCTGTCAGCTATTGCAGAGATCTTTAGCACAGAAAGATGATATAATGATATCTCATAGCAGTCCTGAAGTGTTACAACACTCTTCCCAGAACAATTTTCCAATTAATACATTGAACTGGAGGAAGTTAATTCCCTTCATACTCTATCTGCTTAGGTAAAGAAACATATTAACAAATGAATTGGATTGGTTTGGTTTGTTTTTTCTCTAAGGTGGAGATGGAGAGAGTTTTTTCTTTCCTCTGTGAACATATCACCCTTTGCTACAAGCAGTCACCATAGCTACTGGTAAACAGCATTATGTTTGCCTTATTCTTTCTGGTTTGACTACAATTCTTCTTCATGAAAGAAGAAAAGTGGGCTGGGTTTTTTTCTGTCAGAAAACAGAAATCTTAAATAATAACCAATTAGTTCTGAAAATGGGATTCTAATTCAGGGGTCTCCTTTATTTTACTGAGAATATGACTGTGAACCTTTGCATCTGGTTTTATCTCTGAATAATCTGAATGCTTCAAAGATTTAGTTCCATCAAGTGCTTTCATCTATGTTTGATACAGCTGGAAGTAAATCAGCCAAAGTGCAATATGGATAATTATTTGGATGTTCACACTTGCTTTTTATTTTTCTCCCTACACCTATTTTCTTGATTTAGACAAGTGTCAGACAAGCTTTAAGTTCACTTGCACAGTAGCTCAGGTTGTTTGCTTTCAAATACTTCCTAGCTCCTACAGGTGTGGAAAATGACCTGGTACTTTCCTTTTGACTTACAGGGGTTCCTAAATACATAAGCCCAGCCATCTTTTTATGTTCAGAATTAGGCAGTAGAAGAAGCTAGGTGCAGCCTATACCTGTAATTCTTTCACAAAGGTGTGCACACCCAGTCACTCCCAGGCAGTGGGGATTTTGCAAGCACTGAAAAGTGTGAGTCCCCTGTATGCAGACCATCTTGGGGAGATGTGGGAGCTCCAGCCTAGTGTCCACCTGGCTGCTGCTGGCATCCTACTGAGGCACCAGCCTGGGTAGACACTCCACACAGCCCCACATGCACTCTGGGGACAGGTCCTCTTGTGCCACCCTTACACTGTGGGGCCTTGGCTGAGTGCAGGCTGCTCCTGTGCCTCATAGAAAGCTGCTGGGTCTCATCTGGGCAGGGCTGGGGATACTACCAGCTGATGGCCAGCAAGGGTCACTGCTCCTGTCCCTCTCTCAGTCACCAGCCAGGATGCTGTGAGGAACAGTACCAAAAGCCTTACTAAAATCCAGAAAAAAGGTATCCACCACCTTCCCTTCATGCCCTTATCACAGAAGGATATGAAATTAGTTAAACAGGACTTATATCACTTTTCTATTATTTCTATTACCAGCTTTCATGGTCTGCTCATGCTGTCTGCTTCTTCCTCTGTAATGTTTAAATTCTTCACATTTTAATACTAAAATATCTAGGGGCCATTATTTTCCCTGCTGCCAATACCCACTTTTCTAGCTCAAAAGCAATAATTTTGCTAAATAAATTGTTTGATTATTGTTCTTCCTGTTTGTCCTCTTATTGCTGGTGTTGGTTTAGGATTGGAGTACCTTTGCTTACCTCCTTTTTCTTTCTTTATATGCAAATAGAATACAAACAGTATATCACTTGTTTATTTATTTATCCTTTGTTTATTTATTAGTTTTGAGTTTACCAGATACAGTCCCCAAATCCATCCATCACCTAAGGAAATGCTTCCTGCAGGTGTTTCCCAGTAACTACATGTCACCAAACCTGTGCTGGAACCACACCATTCTAGTGACCACATCACACCTTCAACTTCTTTCTCTTGAAGCTAGAAGGTTTTCATTGTACTTCATAGCTGTTCTGGGCACTTAGATTTCAATGGGCTGTTTTGGCTGTTATTATTTATGATTATTATGATACCTAGAGCCAAATTCCCTGTTGACAGGACAGCATTCCCTTCAGTGTAGTGACACCTGCTCATATCAGCAATGAATTGGCTTGGGCTTCCTAAATCTCTACAGAAACAGTCAGTATTAGTGCAGAATGGGTGGATTGGTTTCTTGTAAGGCTAAGGAAAGGAAGCTTCCTGTAAGCATTCCCTTGCATTCCACTTGGCTGCTACCTTCTTTGAAACCTTCTAGGGCAGCTACTGAAGCTCTTGTTTTTAATGGTCTGACATAGCACATTGTTAAAACCTACAGAACCCTTTCTCAGCAGGAATTTACTGCTGCTAACTGAAATGTGACAGGTATGACAAGTTCCAAGTGTTCTTCCCTGACTTTTGAAGTCTGACAGAGATATGAAACAGCTCACATAATGTATTTTATGTACCATAAGTCATAGTTTATCCAAATGCAAATTATAACAATATTGACTGGGATATAATGAAAGATATTTGAAGATATCAAGTCATCAACTTGTTAGTCTGTAGCTGTACCTTCATTTAATTTGGTATATTTACCAGAATTAAGTAGCAGTTAATTTTTCAAATCACCACACACACTTTCTCAGCTGTTTTACTTAATCACTAAAATTTGTATTTTCAATTTTGACAGTAATTTTTAAAATCTCTGATTTTAAAAAGTATAAGAAACAATAAAAACTAATATTATCATTTTAAAATCAGTACAGAAGTAGCTACCATTCCTAGCCTAAGCATGATTTCAAAGCTTTATTTAAATCTGTTATCTAAATTTCAGATAACAACTGGGTTTTTTAGACCTTCAGGTGAGCAACTAGGATGGGATTTACAATTCCAGCATAGGCCCCCAGCAAGGAAGATCACAGAATCATAGAATGGTCAGAGTTGGAAGGGACCTTAAAGATCATCTAGTTCCAACCCCCTGCCTGCCAGGGACATCATCCACTAGATCAGGTTGCCCAGGGCCCCATCCAGCCTTGTCTTCAAAGCTTCCAGGGATGAGGCTTCCACAAGCTCTCTGGGCAACCTGTTCCACTGTCTAACCCCCCTCATAGTGAAGAACTTCCTCCTAATATCCAACCTAAATCTGCCCTCCTCTAGCTTACACCCATTTCCCCTGGTTCAATCAGTGTCTGACCTCCTCAAAAGTCCCTCCCCAGCTTTCCTGTAGCCCCCTTCAGATACTGGAAGGCCACAGTTAGGTCTCCTGGGAGCCTTCTCCTCTGCAGACTGAACAACCCCAACTCTCTCAGTCTGTCCTCGTAGGAATCAATGTCTTAGCAGTTAATACACACTCAGCCAAACACTGGAAGCAAGGCATTTTGGCAACATCTGATTCAGTTTTGAAGTGGTATCTTGCTGATTGGAGAATTACTGAAAAGCAACACAAACAAAGAATTGCACTTTCAAATCAAACTGCCATCATTTTTTCCAGTGAAAATGAGTATGTAGAGTGTTGAGTTTGATAGACAAATCTGATCATCAGTCCATTGTTTAAAAGTAACTGTGGAGGAGATTTTCAAAAGACAATTTTATATCATCATATATGGCCTAGCAGTGCAATATGTTATCATAAAAAAAACCAGAGGAAAGTTCTCTGAGGTTTCAAATAATGTATATATACCAGCAGAACTCATGCAGAAGATTCTAATTCAATCTTATATTCTTCAATCTCACTTAGTATTCTTGGAAGCTGTGGCTACAACAGATATAAAGCTAAAGAGTTGCTGCCATTGTGAAATAGAAGATTTTTATTTCATTTATTTTTTGCATTGTTGTGGCACTGCATCTGGTATGTATATATAAATATGTAGAATAGAGTCAAATCTCAGCTTGTGCCCCAAAGAGAAAATTAATTAAAACAATGAAGTTAGGCATTCAATTTTTAACTGGCATTCCTGAGTTTACAGAAAGAAGTGCTGTACCTTGTCTGTGGATGCAGCAATATGGTAAGAATAATCATCTCTTGGCAGTTACAGCTATGCAGTAAATGTCTTCCTGAGCTCCTTGTGGAGAGTATTTTTCCTTAAAGAAGCCCAGAGGGAAAGACATATCATATAGCAGAAACATGTCAAGGAGGAATTTTCTGGAAGCTATTAGAAAGATTGGGCTGCAGTGCTAGAAGAAGAGCAATGCTACAGAAATACTATTTTTTCAAGCATGGGGCAGACTTAAAAGGACTGAAAATGCCTTGAAGAACTTAGAATCTAATTAGTGAAAGGTAAGACAGACATGGCTTGTTGTCATACCCATTTGCATAAAAATAATTGGACCTGAGTGTTACAAGCTGGAACATTGAAAAGAGTGCAGTGCTAACATAGGAAGGTCTGTGTCTGGGAGGCTGATGGGAGAAGATGCTGAAATGTGACAAGGCAGTATAATAGATAAGAAGCAAAGGTTAGAGAAAAAATCTGATTAATTAGTGCAAAGTGTAGCCTGATACTCTTGGGAAACTGAGAGAAGATTTGGGGCTTTTGTAATTTAGACACAGTCTGAATATAGTTCCTAAGACTAGACAAGGCATTAAGTGAAGGAAATACTTTTAGTGTTAGCTCCTATCTTGTTTTTACTGACTTTAGTAAGAAAGGCTTTCCAAATTTACAGCTGATACCTGAACTGTTGCAAGGAGAGGAGCCACCAATATACAGTTCTCACCAGTCAGGGTCAGTGGTCTGTTCAAGCAAAATCTCTCTAGTTTGTCAGTCTGTGAAGTTCCTTTATCTTGCCTGAAATTAGCCAAAGATTAACCTGAGGTTGCAAATGTAACTGTTGTATTATTTGAGTGCCAGTTTATCAGGCTGTACAAGGTGTAATTTCATTCTTGAGACTCTTTCTTCTTCAGAGCAACTTGCCTGAAATGGCTGTGGAATTACTAACAGACCATGAAAAAAAAAAAAAACCAACAAAAAAGGATTTTTAGTAGAAAAATGCAGTTTTCCAAATGAACCCTCTACTACAAAACAAATTCAATGCTATTAATTCAGTGTCTTCTAGAGCCCTGGAGGAGTCTGCTGTAGGAGAGAAGCAGGAGTAGAGTCAGAGGTGGTCTGGAGAGGGTAATACACTACAGCCTTTTTATTCTTCTCAACAAACCTGGAGCCTGTGGAAACAATTTCACATCATTACTTGCTCAGCTGAGATTTGTGGAACTTTGACTTGCATTCTGTTGTTAATTATGGATGAGAAGTGCCAGTTTTGAGGGAGCATTTGAAGGTGAGAAGAAACTAATAATGTATATTCTGCTGGAGATTTCTTAAGTAGAGGTTGTAATTCTTAACAGTCCTTGTTGCAGAAAAGTAGCATTTTTTATCAACAGCTAATTTATCTTGAAAGCATAAGTAAGTCTTTTGGCAAGTTGGGAATTTACTAATCATGGAAAGTTAGTGCTTGACTCTCAGCCCTGCAGACTGAAGTTTTTTTACACTCTGCTGATCACTGCTTATTTATTTTCCTTTGTATTTCATGGGCTTTATTATCACAGAGTAGGGCTTAGCCTGATACAGTGAGAATCAGATTAGAAACAGTTCATCTGATTCAGTTTTCATTAAAAAGCTTTAAATAATACATTAGTAGACATTACTTCTGACATACCCAAAGGTATAACACTGATCCTGTTCTGACCTGCTCAACTTATCTGCACACTTGGTAATTCCAAGTCATGCATTCACTTTAGCTCAATGTAAATTGAACTTTTGCTACAAAAATCATAACTGTTCTTAAAGCATTCTTGAGTTTGTATGAAGTCTGCATGCTACTAGTGTTGCCCTAAATGATTTCTGCCTCAAGGATGATTATAAAATCATTCCTAACAGCTTCCTTTCCATTTATTTTATACATTAGAAAAATAAATATTCTTCAGTGCAGATTTATTTGCTACATCCCAAGGAAGCTTCTGAACTATGGGGAAAAAATTGACACAGCTTTTGAAAGCTGCATGTAAAAATATGTTTACCTGGGCAGACCTTGTGGTTTGCAATATTGTATTAGCAAAGGTTCACCATGAGGTCCACCTGACCCAAAAGGGGAAGCAGAAGGGGAACAAATAAATAATTGCCTTTCAGAAAGAAAGGTTGTAGACTATGAGAGGTGCAGACAATCTGTAGACCTATTGTATTTTGCAGTGAACCTGACAAAACTGCTAAACTGTGTGATGCTGGTTCAGTGCTCAGACAGGAAACCTCTGCACAAAACCCAGGTGACAAAAAAATCATTGCTGATGAATCAGCAAGGGACACTCATCCCTTTAAATTAGTACTGGTTGAATGTCTTAGTCTGATGCTGAGCAACACAGCAGTTCTCTTTCAGAAGAGACCTTAGGATGAGACTTACTTGCTTTCAGTTACCAAAAGTTTTCTGGTATGTCAAAAATGGTTGGGGCAGATTTAAGCAGGAGTAAACTACTGGCTGGAAAGAGAGATTCTTGCAGTTCTGCTTGCACACACAAATAAATGATCATTTCCTACCCAGATGTTATGAAATTGTTATTAGGATTCTATCCTTTTAGCAGGAGATGAAGAAAACATTCTTTTGCAAAAGTCCAACTTTTCTACCATCACCTGCTGTGTTTACTGATTCTGAATTCATGGCAGCCTTTGGAAGAAAAGGTAATTCTTATCTGTCCAGAGGAGAGCATAATTTCCTCCAAATACACATAACAACCATTTCAAGACAGGAAAGCTTGCTGTGGAACTGTCTGGAAACAAATTTTTGAGGTCTAGCCCTTATTGAAAATCTCCATTTCCAGAATGAAAAATCAAACAGTAGTGCTTTGCATTGCACAAAATTCCTGAAAATGAATCTTAACAAAAGAATGATCACAGAATCACAGAATGTTAGGAGTTGGAAGGGACCTCGAAAGATCATCTAGTCCAACCCCCCTGCCACAGCAGGAGTCCCTAGACCAGCTCACACAGAAGCACGTCCAGACGGGTTTGGAATCTCTCCACAGAAGGAGACTCCACAGCCTCTCTGGGCAGTCTGTGCCAGGGCTCTGCCACCTCAACTGGGAAAACATTTCTACATGTATTCACACAGAACCTCCTATGCTTCAGCTTACAGCCATTGCCTCTTGTCCTGTCACTGGGCTTCATTGAGAAGAGCCTGACCCCATCCTCCTGACACACACCCTTCACATATTGAAAAGCATAGATGAGGTCATCCCTTAGTCTCCTCTACTCCAAGCTAAAGAGACCCAGCTCCCTCAGCCTTTCCTCAGAAGGATGTTCCAGCCCCTTCATCATCTTGGTGCCTCTGTGCTGGACTCTTTCCAGCAGTTCCCTATCCTTCTTCAACTGAGGCGCCCAGAACTGGACACAAGATTCCAGATGTGGCCTCACCAAGGTAGAGTAAAGAGGAAGAAGAACCTCTCTTGACCTACTAACCACACCCCTTCTAATCCACCCCAGAATCCCATTGGCCCTCCTGGCCACAAGAGCACACTGCTGGCTCATGCTCATCCTTCCATCCACCAGGACCCCCAGATCCCTCTCCCCTTCACTGCTCTCCAACAGCTCAGTCCCCAAGAGATGCCAGAAACCATCTGAATCTTTTCAGATTAGGACACTTACCATATTGTAGGAAAGTTACATCAGCCTTTCTGAAAACAAAAATAGATAACCACAGTATTAAGGTTGGGAATAGTTTGATGGAAAATGCTTTTGACTACAATAAAATAACAAAAATTACAGGTCAAATTTCTCTTTGGCTATAAAACAATACTGCTTTTAGTACAGTGGGAGATTCAAATTGATGTTCTTTAACATTAAAGATGATGTTTAAGATCAGTTATCAATTTACTTACACACTTGGGCTGAAATGTCTTTCTTACAATGCTGTTGCTTTCTGCTAGAATACTCATCAGTCTCTGTAGTTTAAATTCATAACCTATAGGCTATTTGGGATTTCAGCTGATGGCCAAAGAAGCACATTTTGACACAGTTGTTGTGTTCTTACTCATGATTAATTTTCCAAATAATACAGGTTTGAAACAAAGCTCTATCATGTCTGATCCTGAATTATTCAATATATTATTTAATGTCTGTTTCAGTATATACTAAAGCAGCTGAGAATCAGGAATTCACTCTTGTGGTCTTCAAACAAAGTCATTTTGTCTGTTTTCCTTTTCCCTATTCCTCCTCTCCTAGACAAAGCAATCTCTGTGGGAAGTGGTTATTCAGGAGAGTATGTTGGGATGTAAAGGGGGAGCTACTGAAAATGGTTCATTACCTGTAGTACTGTGATAGGGAGGAAGAAATCTGTAGAATTTATATTTGAATATATTAAATTTGTAGGAGGAAAACATAAAAAATGTTATAAAGAGGAAGTTCTGTAATTACAGGAACTTACATGCTTGCATTTGCATTGCTTGCCCTATAGCTTTTGATCTGTTTGCAGGTTCCCTGATTCTTTTCATAGAGTGCTCTTTAGAAGGGTTTCCTTCTTGTGAGACAACAGCAATTCTAGTCATCTTTTCTTAGTTAGTTGTAACTTTTTGTGTCTCTTGTATAGGCAAATAAACAATTAGAGATATGTAATTAACTTTAATGGGAGCCATGGTAAGTACTCTATGGCAGCTTCCAAGTTATTTTTTCAGAGAATAATATCATTACAGCTGTCCTCTATATTGCACTTAATATTCTGGCAGCCAGTTTAGGCAAGATTAAATATTATACCTTTCAGTAGCTTTGTTTTTTAGGGAAAAGATTCACTTTTAATCAGATGATACTGGTCAATCCACAAATCTTCTGGGAACCTTCTGCAGTTGGAAATCCTAATTATAGAAACTAAAATCTGTTGGAGAGGAGAGAGCAGTCCAAATGATTTGGTAACCAGAGCCTAATTTTGGATGGATTCTCTGTATTTTCTTATATTTAATCATTTAAACTAAAATCTTTGACCCAAAGTATTGAGAGCATGGCATGGTCATTTGGGCACCTATTGGCACCCTTGGGTTTGTTGCTGACTTTCTTTGCATGCAGCCACCTAGTGACCCTGAGGTTCATTCTCCTTGAAAGACCATTGTGAACATCTCAACATTGTGAAAGAATAATAGATAGTGCAATGGACAACTTGCTTAGTCATTGCACTACTTAATGGAAAAATACCTAAGCAAAAGAAAAGTAGAACTTCTTTCCTTTCCCCTTCATTCCTTGCTGGAATCATGCAGCTCTCCATGGGCACCTTACCTCACAGATTTGTTAGCTGACAGTTTGCTGCCACCCAGTGTATTTTACAGGATATAGCCAAGCTGAATTGGACAGTTTTGTGAAAGGGGCCATGTAGTTAAAAGTGATTAGATTTGTATCTATCATGTGAAAGGGAGGGAAAAAATTGAGTATATTTTCCTAACAGTAAAGACTTCCTCCCTGTGTAACATAGCTCTCTGTAGCTGCTGTATATTGTTCAGTTCTTTTGACCTTCTTATCTTTTTCCAGCATTGTTTGTCTCATCTGAAGAGTTTGTTTTAATTCTTTACAGCCATTCAATTCATCTGTGATCTGTGCACACTTTTAAGTGTTAGCTATACACTTATGTGCTTACATTAATACTCTTTTAATCTTCCCATTTCCTGTAGAATATAACAAATTAAACTGGTTGATCAAGATAAAATGCTGTGGAAATGGAGCCTTCTGAAATGACAAGGATTTAACAGCTGGATGTTACAGTTTCTGAAAAAGGTGCATTACTTGGTGTTTGCAAGGCACAATGAGTCTGAAAATTTGATTATAAATGCAAGCTAGCCAGCTGACAAGTAAGCAATTTCAGCACTGAAAATGCTCAAAATCCAGTGAACATCCTTCACTGTCTGTTTGGGCTGCTCTAATTTTATTCCACCTGTGTAAGCAACTTCCATTTGACTGACTGCTGTAATTATTAATAGCTAAAATCTATCTTGAAATTAATTGTCTGTCAAGTTGCCAGTGTCTGTATTTCTTGGGGTTTCCTTATATCTTGATAAGGAGTGAAATGAGTGAAATTAAATATATTCTGACCTTGTTATAATTTGCTTTGTACTACATTAGTAGCTAAACATATGCTTGTACACATTGCCCAGGGAGGCTGTGGAGTCCCCATCCTTAGAGATATCTGAAAACTGCCTAGACAAGTGGCAGTGGGTGACCCTGCTTGAACAGAGAGAATGGACCAGGTGACCTCCAGAGGTGCCTTCCAACCTCAGTCATTCTCTGATTCTGTGATCTTTGAACAAGAAATTCTGTTTCTGGCACAATAGTATTTCCTCTAATTTTTTTAAGGAACCTGAATTTGACAGCTGCTTTTGTTTGCCACAAATATCACCTTCTTGTTCCAGTTTAGTAGCAGTCTAATCATTTTAACCATTCAGTAATGGCTGGTACTTCTATTAAAGGATTTCATCAAAGTGTCTTTTTCCTTGTTTAAAAGATATAGGCTATCATACTGCATATAAGCTTATTATGACTTAGTCACAAATGCCTGTGGATATTTCAGAAAAGGACCAAGACTGAGGCAGAGGAAAAGAAGAAGGAGAGGATTGGTTTTAATCTTGTTTGCTTGATATTGCTAAGCAACAGGATTGCACTGCTTTAGGGTCCCCTTGTGACAGAAATGTGTTCTACACTTAAGACAATGCCTGCCTACCTCAGGGGTTGCAGAGGAGAGGGTATTCCTTTCTGGGAAACTATGTGAGCACTGACTTCTGTAATATCTTTATGCTGACTGAAAAACAGACTCCTAGATTGGCAGATAAAGTCTTCAGTTTCTGTGAACATAGCTTTTCACATCTAAGGTTGTCCAAAGGACAATAAATATATATATGGAAGTTTAGCATGATGCCTGAATCTCTCCCTTGACTTTGTAAGGTTTAAAACAAGCATTCAGCAAGATAAACATGATAGTTCCTTCAGCTTTTTCTGAATGTGTGCAAATAAAGCAATGAAGATGGAAAAGCAGGGACAAAAGGAAGTCCTTAACTGCTTTTTATAATGCTTTCTAGATTGGTAGGAGAACTACAACAGTAGTATGCTGCAAAATGATACTCCTTTGCATTAGATCAATGAAGGAGGGTGAAGCAGCACAGTGTTGAAGAGAACATCTGAGACACTAAGAAGAAGGGAAAAAAAGAACAATTTACAGTCCAAAAATGGCATAATTTTAACATCTCATGCATTATTAAATAGCCATGATTTTTGGCTTCCATTATGTCTCTGCTATTTTAAGAAATGGGTAAAAATGCTGTGCAGTATTATTTCAATAAAGCTTTTATGTAACTGTATAAAATTGCAGTATTTTACTGCAAATGTACAGAGCCCTGTTGCAGCAGAGTACATTAGGATAATGCTAAACCAAGGGCATCATAATATATGTAATTAATTCTATACAGTAGTTTTGATTTATCACATTAGTGTAAGAACACTACTTTATCCAGATGACCACAGAGTTTACATTGCAGACAGCTGCCAGAATCATAAACACTGCAAATTGTCATAAAGCCATTCTGAAGCCTGACAGATGAAGGCTTTTGATTGTACACAGCCTAGTACTTAAGCCTGCTGCTGTGGGTACCAAATCTAGAAGCAACCAGTGACACACTGATAACAAATTGCAAACACACAAACCATTTGTAACATGCTGGGCAGACTTCCATGGGCTAAAATGGTTCATACCCCACTTGTACTTACAATGAAATTGCCAGACAGTATTTTACTTCTTCAAGCATTTAAGTGTAAGGAAATAATCTTACAAATCATGGTCTGGTGTCTTAGTCTTTTGGGACATGTGTTGTGGCACGCTATTGTGGGCTGCAGGATCTAGAACCTGGCAGAAGGGAAGCTGGACAAGACCAAAGTCAGAGAACCCTTCACATATGCAAACAATGCTCAAAGTATGAATGGTATTAAGAAGTGAAGGGGTAAGGTTTGGCTCTCCTGCTTACAGATAGATTTGAGGAGTGGGAGGGCAGTGAGAAATGAGCCCACTCATCTTTCCAGCCTACAGGAAAAGGAGCACAGGAACTGTAAAAGCTACCAAGCTATTGACATCTGCAGGCTTTCTGTTTACATGGTTCTCTTTTCCATAGTATTTGAGCAACTGCATGAACAGCCCTGTTACCATGGTGTTCTAATATTAGATTGCCAAATCTGACTCTTCTGGTGTTAAATACCTTTTAAAGTAGGACCCAATCCTCAGTGGTTTCACAAGGCACTGCCTGAGTTCAAGTATAATGTTAAAATCCTTTAATTGATGTATCACTTAAGATTGGGAGTGGGTGTGTGTTTTGTTTTAGATATGGAAAAGGAGAAAAAAACCTAAGTCATAAAAGAATAATATCTAACAAGGAACAGGCTATTCCAAGGAGGATTTGCTCTTGTAACACACAGTATCTCACAATTGTCCCCAAAGAAAATAAATGCATATGGTACCAATAGTAGCCATGGAGACTCACAGAGAACCTGCAGTAAAGTAAACAGAAGTCCAACATCTCCATAGGCCACTGCAATTATTTTAGGTGGGTTTACAGTCTTTCAGGTCTATTTTCATTTCAGTTTCAAGAGCCTGGGAAAAAAAGACTTGTTAAGCCAATTGCTTCCAGCAGTATTTTCACTTTTAATTTCCCCAACTGTAACTTTTGAAAGATGAAACTCCAGTATCCTTTCAGAAGGTGGACTTTTTTATTTCCACTTACTTCTTACCAATCTTTATTTGCAGGTTATTTTTATAGAGGTTTCACTATCATCTGCATTCAGGATTTATGGCACTTTCCAAACATCTCCTCTTTTTCTTTAAATGACTGACAGCCATTCAAGAAAGCAAGAAGGGAATTTTTCCTATGGTGTTACATCCAGTACATCATCATCATGTTGTAGGTTTATCTGCTTCAAGGTTTGATAAGTTTATGTGTCTGCTTGTGCTAGTGTTACTTGCCTACCAGTTATTGTCACTTTTATCCCTTCTGATCTGTTATTAACATATCAGCAGTGGCTTGGAGTTAGAAGTCTCAGAAAATTGGAGGTTTCTTTCTTTTGATTATTTGTATTGTTCTATATAACATATAATATATATAATATATAATAACATAGTGTTTCTCTCCAGCCATAACAGTAACATGATGAAACTAAGGCCAAGGAGTAAATATTGCTAAACAAAGTAGAAATATTACTTTATTCCATTGACTCAGCAGTGTTGGATGAGTCTGTGAGCAGACAACATAAGTTGTTATAACAGAATTTGTTTTAAACAAGCTTTAAGGATTTATCTGGATCATATTTTTAACCCACCCAGAAAAACAAAATGATAACTATTTTACAGATGAAGAACCTTAACATAGAAAAAACCCTTGTCATCCCTTAGGTGAAAAATTATTCAGACTTAAAGGTGAGTCTTGCCTCTCACTTGAATTCCTTTGCTACCAAAATGGGGTGTTCTTTTTAACTCAAATTGGTTGCACTAGCAGAAGGATCTCACCAGGTGACTTTGTGGGTAGTATGTGTAATATGTAGTAGTATGTAGTATGTGTAGTATGTAGTATGTGAAACTATTGCTGTCTTAAATATGCTCTTACTGAAAACATCTAAGAGACTTGCCCAAGGTCTGAAAATCTTTGGAAGAGTGAGGATTTTGCCCATATTATGGTTCTTAACACATTCTAATCCTACTATACCTTTGGCATAAATACAGCAAGACTCATCAGAACCTGATCAGTAAAGAGCCTGGGACTATCAGAAGCATTTATTCAAAACACAGGCTGGCAGTCATCAGGTTTTTGATGGGTTTGATTCTTTGCTTTCTAGAGATTTACCAGTTTTAGCCTGTAATTTTAAGTGGCAACTTAAATTCCTGAGAAATGAGACTATCACAGTAGTCAGAGCAGGAGACACTTGTGCCTTCAGGACATTTGGAACACTGAATGTATTGCTACTGACACTTGGAGACTAGTGGAAAGTCCACTTTAGATTTTAGCAGTTTTGTCTGCCTTAGCAGCTTAGGTAGCTGATGTCTAGAAAACTGACAAGACAGATGAAAATATAACTGTATCAAATTCCAGGTGAATGCCATGGGTTTTTATCACCATTTTCAAGTTTAACTCATAATGATATTTTCCTTTGCATTCCAGAAATGGCTAATGGCCCTTTAAAATTAGGCTGTGTTTGTATCCTTTTCATCTCTGTGCAACAGCTCTTTGAGACAAATTGCCTTAATCTGCCTTGAATGGAAACACATTTAGAAACAGAAAATATTATTTTACTTCAGAGCACCTTAAAATACAATTAGCACCTTTCTAAAACAGGCATTTTGCTGGTTTAAATCCAGCAGGGTGTGGCATAATCAGCAAGATGTCATTTTCACTGCTTTCACAATACAGTGTGGCCTTTTCCTAACTTTCTTCTATTCATTATTTTCAACTGGATACACATTTTAATAACTGTGGAATCACTTTTAAACATTAACTGAAATAGAGACAAAAAAGCTCACAGTAAGTAAGCCATCCCTACATTATTCTCTGCTGCAAGTTGTTTCTTGACCCTGCTCAAGGTCCACTATAACATTTTGCTCATATTACCTTCTCCTTTACCTCTCAAGACTGATCTGTAGCCATCCAAGACACTGTGAAGAACTGTATGAGAATTCTCACAATATTGAGGGACTGAGTGATAAATAAATGTGAATGGAAATTCAATATAAAGTTACTACATACCAAGAAGTAAAACACATTAAAATAGGGGAAGATCTGAACTCTGTAAATGGAAGGGTTGTCTCTGAATCAGCAGCTACCTCTCAGGAAAGGTTTGGAAGTTTTGTAGGTTCTAATATTGTCTGATACAATTTGTGAATAACCTATGAAATACACCAGCTCTGTGCTCAGTAGCAGGAAAGAAAGCAAAAAGTAAATACTTAGGAATGGAGGGAAAAAAACAAACAACAATAAAAAAATCATGGTGCACAAATAGGAATGGATAGGGTTCCATTATCCCACATTATTCTTGTCATTTTCTCTCATCTAAAAAGACAGTGATGAAGTTAAAGGAAAAAAAGAAGGAAGTATAATAGAAGAAATTGTATGTCTCAAGTACACTTAAAATTATCCTGAGATCACCAATATTAAGCAAAGGTAAGAGTTACTAAACAGCTTGGTCATGATACATGTTCCTCATCTTAGATGATTCTGTTCATAGCATGCAGCCCACCTCCTCTGCAGACTTTGTTCCTGGGTTTCAAGAACCACGCTAGACCAGACCAAAAAGTCTCTGTATAGTTTAGTGTGCTGCTCAGGTCCCCTCAGTGTCAGCTCCAAGGAAAACATCATAGCTCTGAGGGCATGCTGCTGGGATTTGTACTGGCTCCAGAGCAATGGGTTTCTTGTATTTACCACCATAGAATCCAAGCATGTGGTCTGTTGGCCAGCAGAAGCAGAGACCAAAATTAAGTATAAAAGCCTTTAAGGACATGCAGAATTTCTGCTCTCTCCTCCTTGAATAAATGTTGCAGCCTGGTTGTCACACAAACCCTGACCTGCTAGTGAACTCACTCTGACTAATGTTTGTTGTTATCAAAATGCAGAAGAATTGAAGTAAGTTAATGTCCCTTGCAAAGTCCAGATTTTCCAGTCTCTGGGCCACATCATTTGTCCTTGAATATCACACCAAAGGCAAACTCCTTCAGAGTGACTGTTCATGCTACAGTAGCTTCCAGGCTCATTTGGAATTTGTCACTTCCTCAGTGGGCTAGGTTGACCCTGGCCAGTAGGTAAGCCACAGACCCCCCCACCTCACCTCAGTCCCTTTCTCACTCACCCCCAGCAAAATGGGGAGGAATTGGAAGGGCAAAAGCAAAAAAAAACACTGGTGCATTGAGGTAAACACAATTTCATAAGTGAAGGAAAAAGAAGAAGAAAACCCAAATGATGGGAAAGAAATCATTTACCCCCAGCAGACCAATGCCCAGCAAATCTCCAAGCAACAGCTGTTTGGAAGGACAACCTCCCAATTTTTATGGTGGAGCATAGTCTCATATGATATGGGGATACCTTTGATCAATACAGGCCAGCTGTTTTAACTGTGTCCCCTCACAACTCCCTGCCCACCTCCAGCCTCCTCAGAGTGAGAAATAAAAACTCTTGATTCTCTGAAAGCACTGCTCAGCAAGAGCCAAAATGTTGATCTTTTAACACAGCCTCAGTCACAAATCCAAAACACAGCACCACAAAGGCTGCTATGAAGAAAATTTCCTCTTTGCCAGCCAGACCCAGTACAAGTAGCTGGAATAAACACTGAGACCCTAATTCTCTGATCTGTTGCAACAGTAGTGAACTAGGAAATATCCAGTAGATTACACTTCAGTAATAGGTCAGTGTATAAAATCATAACTAATATCCACATTCACCTGCCTTATGTCTTGTTTAGGTTTTAGAGGGAGAATGTCCTCACTGTTTGTCCCTTCAGCAGCAATTGGCTTCTTTGGTAGAAGTAAGAGGCTATGAATAAACTAAGTACTTTGACCTAAATCTAATGCATGAGGGACCTAGCTAGTCTCTAGCAAATTCTACTTCCCAACAGAAACCTCATATGCTTTAAATTCTTCATAAAATTCAACTCAGAAGAAAATTAAACTAATATCTGTCACAAGATAGACCATCTCACCAGTGTGAAATGGTTGCAGTGTTAGAAGTGTCATGGTGATAATAATAGGATAGTAACAGTAAAAGTTAGCCTAAAAAAAAATCAGCAATTTTTACTGAAAACCTTTTTCAGGGAGGAGAAAAAGTCTTTTGTTTTGCTGCTGAATGTGATGGAATATAACAACTAGGCTCTTCAGTTTTCATTTCTTTTCTCTTTTACCATTCAGAGTATTTCAAAGTTCTTAATTTTGTAAACATTACCAGAAAGCAAAAGTTAAAACTGGCATGTGTCTCTGCTATTCTGCACTATTTCAGGTAAGCCTGGTGTCAGGGTATCTTAGCCACCCAAAAGATTCCATTTCAATAACCATACCATGTAAGCTAAAAGAGAGTATGGCTTTGCTTGCCTGGAGGATGAAAAGGTTGTGAGTTCTCCCTTGAGTTACTAAGACACATCAAAATGGAGTCAGATAGATCACTAGTTCTTTTTCCTATCTCAGAAAAGAGTTTATAATATTGTCTCATCAGCCATAACTTGCTGGAAGATCTCTAGTTTTCATTCCTAGGTCAGAGCACAGTAGTGAATCCTGGGAGCCACAGGGAACATTGAGTTAATTGCTTCTGGGGCAGTGGGAAAGACTTTTTTTTTCCTTGTCATCAGATTGGCTGCAATAAAGTGTGATTTGAGGCTTTTCTCACAGGGTCTCTGGTGTGCATTTGGAAAAACTGCTGTTAGAATATGACAGGTGGTAGAAATGGGCTGCAGGTTGTGCTTTGCAGAAGGCAGCATTGCCTGGCAAGCAGGAGTGCACAGTGACTGCAGAGCAATGTAGTTGTGGAAATGATGATGAAGAGGGGAGGAGGCTTTGTAATAGCTTGGGTAGTAAGAGGGCAATGTCTTGTCTCCAAGATACTTAACCTTCATAAAATAGAACATAATCCTATTTCAGGCACTGCCTGCAACTGTTTAAGAATGAGAGAGGACACATTCCCAGCCATCCCATGGCAGGTGCTGACATATGAAGAAGGAGTGATTAATGTATGGTTTGTGATCCTGTATGATTTACACTGCTGATCCTTAGATGAATTCAGAGTTCTAGTACTCCTTGCATCTTCCTGTATCACTTCAGCAGCACAGCTTAGCTATGTGGACAAAAAGATATTTTATAAATGATAGAAGGCTAAAGAGGATCTGCAAAAACTAGGTTTTTCTTTTCTGCCCTAAAATTTGAGGTTTATGGAGTCCTGTGTAAAATAGATTGGTAGGTGTCAGGAGGATGGGGCCACCCTTTTTGCAGTGGTGTCCAGTGACAGGACAAGAAGCACAAATTTGAACACAGGAACATAATGAGGAACTTCTTTAAGGGTGTTGGAGCACTTGAACAGGCTGCCTAGGGAGGTGGTGGAGTCCCTGTCTCTTCAGACATTCAGCTTTTTTTCACAAAACTACTCTAAACAGAACCATGATTAAATGTAAATGATTTCATGTGTATTTCCAGTGTGAATTTAGGTTATCTTAGTCATTCATTTGTAAGTTCAAGTGTCTTATTTGAAAGAACAGCTTCTTTTGATACCCCTGAATTTTGCAAGATAGGGTAGCCTGTAGAGCCAGACAGAATAACTTTCTGTTACACTTCTGGAGTCCCTCAGGGGTCGGTACTGGCACCAGTACTTTTCAATCTATTCATAAATGACCTGGCTGAGGGAACAGAGTGTGCTCTCAGCAAGTTTGCTGCTGACACTAAACTGGGTGGAGTGGCTGACACACTGGAGGGTTGTGCTGCCATTCAGCCAGACTTAGACAGGCTGGAGAGCTGGGCAGGGAGAAACTGAATGAGATTCAATAAGGGCAAGTGTCGAGTCTTACACCTGGGAAAGACCAACCCCATGGATCAGTATAAGCTGGGGGCTGAGTTCTTGGAGAGTAGTGAAGGGGAAAGGGATCTGGGGGTCCTGGTAGATGGAAGGATAAGCATGAGCCAGCAGTGTGCTCTTGTGGCCAGGAAGCCAATGGGATTCTGGGGTGAATTAGAAGGGCTGTGGTTAGTAGGTCAAGAGAGGTTCTTCTTCCTCTTTACTCTACCTTGGTGAGGCCACATCTGGAATATTGTGTCCAGTTCTGGGCCCCTCAGTTGAAGAAGGATAGGGAACTGCTGGAAAGAGTCCAGCACAGAGGCACCAAGATGATGAACGGGCTGGAACATCTTCCTTCTGAGGAAAGGCTGAGGGAGCTGGGTCTCTTGAGCTTGGAGAAGAGGAGGCTAAGGGGTGACCTCATCTCTGCTTTTCAATATGTGAAGGGTGTGTGTTAGGAGGATGGGGTCAGGCTCTTCTCAGTGAAGCCCAGTGACAGGACAGGAGGCAATGGCTGTAAGCTGAAGCATAGCAGATTCTGTGTGAACACAAGTAGAAATGTTTTCCTAGTTGAGGTGGCAGAGCCCTGGCACAGGCTGCCCAGAGAGGCTGGGGAGTCTCCTTCTCTGGAGAGATTCCAAACCTGCCTGGATGCGCTTCTGTGTGACCTGGTCTAGGGAATCCTGCTGTGACAGGGGGGTTGGACTAGATGATCTTTCGAGGTCCCTTCCAACTCCTAACATTCTGTGATTCTGTGATTCTGTGAAAGAAATAGATTGGCATCATGATATCAAGGAAGAAGAATTGGCTTATTTCTTTGAAGGAAGTCTGGAAGCAAATAACAGTAGTGCTAGTGATACTGTGATGCAGTGGTTTCCTTTTAACATCAATTCTCCTCTAATTTACTTTTCCAAGACAGTCATTTACCTTTTTCTGCAAGTCAGTCAGACTATCTGGCTTATCTGACCTCTTAAGTGGAAGCTAGGGAGAGACTAATTTCACAGCATTTTAAGTTAGCTCTGTTTGAGACAATGGCATGCAGATGGCCTTTTGTACCAATTAGAAATGTCAGCTGCAAAACTGACTTTTTCTGTAGCACTTTGCATTACTTTAGCCTGGTGTGTCACCCAGCTATGCTAATTCTCCACAGTGGAACAACTCTAACAGCTACAGTTCTTGCAGGTTTGAAAAATGCCAACACTCAAGTTTTATAGCATTTGATTTCACAGTTTTTAGGGCACCTTATGTCCTTTGTAGGTCATAGCCATCATCCTGGAATGTGTGAAATGCAGAGCTGAGGCAGAAATCAAAGTAAAAGGTCAACCTACAAGCCAGAACAACCCAAGTTATTGATAAAGATTATATTGTAAAAAGATTGAAAGCACACAGTGCTAGCTTCTTACTTCAGTCAATGTTGTCAGTAGTTCTAGTACTCAACACTTTCCTTGCCCTTCTCATGTTCAAAGAGTTGTGAAAGCTTAAGGAATTAGTCTTTGTAGAAGTTTGTGCAGTCTTCTATGCATTATCTTTAATTTGTAACAGGAGAAAACTGGTTGACAGGTCAAGATTTGGTCCTTCAAATGCACTTCTGTTCCTAATTGCTGCTTATTTTTTGTATTTGTGACCTACAGTTAGGGTCATTTAAAGAAATGCCTGGGTCTGAATTAATTGTAGGTATTTAGATAGAGCTACAGGCAAAGGGAATGTATGAAGTTTTCCTTAGCCTCCTACAGTTCAATTAATATATAATCAGAAATCTTGCCCTGCAGGGATTTCTTACTCCTGAGAGCTAGTGGCACCCAGAGAAAGGATGCCCAAGAAAACAGTGAGGTGCCTTGCTTCTCTTTTATTGCTGACAGTAGAGGAAGATATCTGGAGTACAATGGGGAAGTAAATGAATCTCCAAAAGATGGGAAGAAAGAGACAGACAGAAGATAGACACAAAGAAGCTTTAAAAGAAGTTTCAGGTATTCTGTCATTGTGGGAAGCCTTTATGCTGCATTTAACATGAGAGTGCAGTGCCTGGTGTGGGCCAGGTTTTTTGTAATAACCACAAAGATCTAGGGTGCTTATATTTATTTTTCTAGATTTCATCTTACAATGAAATTCTATTTCATCTTACAGTGTAATTAGAAGTATCTCCAGTGATGAAACACAAGTGTTGAGCTGATAAGAATTAGCTCTAGACTTTATCTCCCAGTATATGCCAGGTAACTCCTGAAAATCAGCAGTCTTGAAACATCAGCTACCCATTCAGTTCCATTATGTAGTTGATGCTGTGCTAGTCTGAGGGCTGCACAAAGCTGTTAGGAACTTTCCAGTCTTATTTCAGTCCTTTAGTTGCTATATATATTGGAGGTAAAGCTCTTGTCAGTCAAAGAAACCACAGATTTAAAAGGCACAGAGGTGTGAATTACCTTCTGAGGCAGAGAAATTACCTTGGTCATTGGTAAGGAAAACTTCCATTATTTAGCTTGTGTCAATCAGAGAATTTTGGCTAAAGTACCACCTTTTGTAAGCACTACATTTGTAGAAAACATGGTAAGTGCAATTGCTTGTGCCATTCATGTATCACCTCCAGCTTCATAATAGATATAGATTCAGGTCTTCACAGAAATTGTCTCACAACATTCCTGGGACTTAATGTTTGAGAGTCCACAGCCTACAATCCTGTATATACAAGTCATTAACTTCATTTGACCAGAAACTTGAAAAATATTTTCTATAGACAAAAGACTTTTAGTTATATTTCAAGTTATACTCTTCCAAAGAATGTATAAAGAGTGCAGGCAGGCTCCTGCACTGCCATCTTTACTGGTTAGGCCAGCAGTGCATTTTTAATGCATAAATTACACCATGACATGGTACAAGAAAAGTTTGGGGTTTAATACATATGGTATAATGTAATAATATGGTAGTGTATGTTGTTATTTAATCATATCTGATAAGGGACATTTCACTAGCCACTGTGCAAATACAGAGAATATCTGCCCTGCTTTGAGGTGTGGTTCATAGGGAGGAATATTGTCTTCTCCTGTATCAGATTAAAGAACCAGAAATAAACAGCAAGCCTTTGGGCAGATAACAAACCCAACTAAAGAAATTAGAAACTCCTACTTTGAACAGGCAAAGTTGGAGATATGTGACTTTCAAATCACTGTCAAAATATTGTAAAGGTATGGCTGATAGTCATGCCCTTCCATGGAAAAGCTTTGTCATGATACCTGCTCTTTCCAAGTTAAAACTTCCTGTGTCTTTGTTAGCTCAGAAAAAAAGAGAGTGCATGCCTGTGCCCTCTGGTCTGTGTTTTCATTAAGAAATGAACTAGCAAGGACAAATTTTCTTTTGGCAATCACTGAGAAAGATAGGGAGCAGATATAATGTAGAAAGTTGGACTCTCTAAGAAAGGTCAGTTCAGATTCTGCTGTATGAAGTCCATTCATTCAGAAAAGATCTCTTGTGGCATTTGTAGAGTTGGTAGAAAAGGGAGTGTCCAAAGTGAGTGGTCAAGATGATGTCAGTTCAAAGCATCTGTGGTTTACCTTGTCTCAGGACAATGTTGTCAGGTTTTCCTAGAGCATTTTGTAATTGCTGTTTATATTCATAGCTTAGAGTACATTTCATGTAACATGGTTCATAAACCTTTATGTTATATTTAACTATTACACTGTGCTACATAGGTATGGTAAAGTGATCCCTGTTTCCTGAGTAGTTCAGAGGCTGAGTTGAAACTAGAAGGACCTGAGATGGTACCTGGGAGTGAAAAGAAGGTTGTTCTTTTGAATTAACAGGAGGTACTGGGAAGTCCACAAAGGGTTATCACAGAGGTAGTACCACCACTGCTGGTGGGCTCAACCCTGGCCAGAGGTAGGTCCATCTTGACTGGCATTGGCTATATCAGACATGGGGAAAGCTTCTAGCAATTTCTTACAGAAGCCACCCCTGGAGCCCACCTCCCACCACAATCAAAACCTGCCTGTGCAAACCCAATACAGAAATGCTTTCAGTGAAAGGAAAGGAAATTGAAACTGAATCACCAAAGCCTGCAGGATAATAATTCCTGATAGGGAAAAAAGGATTCAAAACAGTAAAGCTAACAAAAGCATTCAGATCTAGAGAAGATACTGTAATTGAGGAAACCTAGGGGAAAGTACTAAAGCAGCAGGAAAGCTGAATTGATTTTGGGGAGCTGTATAATACAAGAAAAGATTGGCAGACATACTATATACTAGAAAAATTCCTGCTGTGAGCAAGGAAGAAATGTCTCCTTTCTATACAGTCCTTTTGTAATTTTAAGATCATTGATGAGATATGGTTATCTTTCTGGCTGCAATGACTTTCTGTGGATTTGCCTATTCCACAAAGCTTTCAAAGGAAGATCCTAATCACCAGTACATTATCTTGCTGTTTTCCACAAAGAGATTTAATGAAGCTTTGTGTGAAGTCTAATTCAACTGAAAGTTTCAACTGATAAAGTAGCATTTTCTTTTCAGTTCCCACTACTTTAAAACAAAATGGCACTAGAAACAAATAAGAGTAACAACTCTAAAATAAACTGAATTATTAACTAAAGAAGCTTCCAACTTCCATAGCTTTGTCCCAGATAATACAGAGAACTAAAAGAACTCATGTTGTTAAATATTGAATCCATTGGGGACACATTGTTTTCCATATTCTCAGCTTAGCACTGTCATGGTTAAAGAGTGTTGAGTGCAGTTCCTTTCCAGACAGCCCTATAACATAGGGCTGCACAAATGGGATCTACAGTGCTTTCATTGGCAATCACAGAGCACAGCACTTCCACTTTAGAGGCAGCAAAAGCACAGGCATATAGAAAATTTTATTCTGCCTTGGATAATGACAGCACTGTATCAACAGGGTACAAATATCTCTGACACAGTGTGCAGAGAGATTATAATATTTTCTCTTTAAAACAGCATGAGTTTAAAAGTCAAAACCTGTGGTTAAATACAGCTGTAGCTGTATTATTAATGTGTTAAAACCCAGTTTCCTCTGCATTGTGCAATACTTAAAATAACATAAAAACCTGTATTGACATCCCAAAGGTGTCAACCTTACAAAAAACTTTGATTTCATTAAATCAGTTCACTGATGTAGTACTAATTCAAGGAGAATAATTTGTTTATTGAATTGCCAGTATCATATCATACCATGCAAATGTTTCTTGATGATCTCCTTTCCAATCTAATGTCTAGACAAAAGATCAAAGGAATATTTTAACATGGGAAAAGGCAATGAAAAGTGTGTCACTTATCATTCCAGAGGAGGATTATAAGAATATCAGAGAACAGTTCATCTCCCTACACATTTTAATTCATTTATGATAAGGTTGGTGACCTAAGGTGATGGTGCTCTAGGATTATTCTTGTTCCTTCCACTCCTTTTCTGCACTATTTCTCTCCTCCCATTTTCACTCACTGTTTGTGGCTTTCTTCCTTCCTATGTTTCTGGATGGTTAGGTTATTTTCTGTACCTATTTCTGGAGTTTGTCACTACTTGAGTTTAAAATCTTGAGCCTTTTTTGTTGTAGGATATACACCATGGCTGCCTGGTGTTCTTCTGATGGCTTATAAATCTGCAGCCACATTAACAGATAGGTGGATTCAACAGAAGTAGATTTACAGAGCAAATTGATTAGCACTGAGAACCAAACCTCCCCATTATTCATGTGTCAGGGATCTTTAATTCACACTAGACCTGGCCTGGTCCCTTGAACTGAATGGTCATTAGCAGCTGGAACACCTGAGGCATAGAAACAATTTTCTAGTGCAGGTTAATCAGAAACAAATTGAGTTCATGTACTCTTGTGACTATTTTGCAATGTGAACCAAGGCATTTCAACTGAGGACAACAAGGAGGTTTGCTTCAAAACCATGCTCTGGGTCTGAACTCAAACACTAATATAGACATGCAACACTTTTCAGCAAGACACTTAAATTTGTTTCTAATTTTGCAGCCTCAAAATTCTGATATTTTCCTGGTTTCTTTCACATACTTTTCACTTTCTTCAGCTCAGGCATGTTAATATCCAAGGACTTTTTCTTGGAGCCCTTCACAGGTGTACAGCATAGGCAAAAGAGTTTATCTTTCCAGTTTGCTGTTCCCTCTCATTTGCTTCTTGCACTTGAAAAGGATAGCAGGATATCATGAAATCCACCTGAGAAAGTTCCTGGTCATTCAAGCATTTGTGTGTTTCTTGCAGCTGAGATTAATTCAGTAGAATATGGGAGACCTTGTCTTTTTCTTAACCAAGTAGAGTGACAGCCTGCTTTGAGAGAAAACAAGAAGTCATTTGGGATTTGGTGTTTCAGTATACTAATACTTGTGAATTGGCTGATGTGGTTTTTTCTTTGTGGTTAGCTGTTATATTTATATATAACATATATATATGTTTATATTTTCAAGCTTTGTATTATTTTGTAGACCTTTTTAAAAGCTGGTTTGTTTTTCTCATTGGGAATCACTCTTAGTTATTAGGATGTTAAGGCATCAGTAGTGAAATGCTAGACCATTGCTCATTTTGATAACCATAAAACTCTTCACTATTTGTTTTGATACCTGTTATTTTTAATCTCCTCCACAACAGCAAAAGTAAGGCTATAAAAACAAGCAGCCAGTGTTGACATATTCAGCTCCACAGAAAAGGGTATGAGAATGTATTTTGGCAGTCAGCAGTGGTGAACTGTCCTCTCTTCTATAAAAAAACAGAACCCATTCAATAACTAGATCAGGGATCATCACCATTAATTGTAGATTTCCAGGAAGAATTCAGTTTATTGTTGCTTTTTTAATTAGCTGAACCATGTAATGCTGGTATTGAAGCCATTAAAAGCAGGTTTCCCAATGCTGTCGAAAAGAAAGCAATCCAGCATCTCATTTACATTCCTCTCCTCTCCAGCAGATCTATAAATAGAATAGGCTACACACAGAAATTTACTATTGCAGCTGATAGCAATTTTCTTTTGCAAAGGTGTCTGGAGGCATTATTCATGAGCTTCCTTCTGGTAGACTCTCCAGCTGAGATCCTTGCTCCCCAGACCTGCGGGTGGTTGGGCTAGAAACACACTAATAACTGCTAGGCACAGACTGTCCCAAGGCTTCCTCAGTTCCCTCCTTTAACAAACACAGGAGTTCTCTCAGCTCTGGGTTATTTCCTCTAACCTGATTGCATGGATATTCTAAGCACTGAACAGATTATTAGAAATCATGTATTTGATATTTGATCACTGGACATCCTAATAATTATGCTATTATCTGTGACAGTGCTAGATGGGAAGGTCTTACACTCCTGCTTTTCCTGTCTGATTTTTGGTTTCCTACCATATCTGCCATTGTGCTGTTTCTGGATACTAAAACAAATAGTTCATACAAGCAGAATATGTACATTTCTAAACATTTGCTTTTATCACCCCTCAAGAGTGATTACAAGTTATTTTTTCCCTTGACTATTCTAATATTTGGTATATGACAGAACATAAGATATTTGTAAGCAGAGATATCACTGGTTTATTCAGGCTCAATTTCAATATAATCACTCCTGTAAGTATTCATATTTCAGTTTACTCTGTTGTCATAACCTATATGTAATAGCTGACTGTACAAATGATGTTTCCATTTGCAAAGTAAATGAGTAACTTTACATTTTTTGTTGTCACTTTCCTTTTTTTCTATATAAGAAGAGCTGTTGTTTCTGTAGCAGTTATTTTGACATTAGAAAAGTCATATATCTTACCATGAAAGGAAAGGTAAATTAAGATATAAAATTAAACCCAAAAGAATCTGTCAGCTCAAATCATCCATGAAGCATTCTGGTATCTCTAATGCCAGGTAGACAAGCAAAAATGAACAGTTAAGGGAGCAAAACCAGAGACAGCTATTCCAACTGTTAAGTCAAATGTCACTGATATTCTCTGAATGTAAAACCCATTCTGGTTTTTTAAATGTATTTTGGTACTTATACATATCTTTTTGTTTTTAATTTAAATTTGTCAGTGATGCAGAAAATTGGTTTTGTGAATGCCCTAAACTCTACTCTGGAAAACTCTGCCAGTTTGCAACTTGTGATGAAAATCCATGTGGAAATGGTGCTACGTGTTTCCCAAAGTCCAGGAAAGATGTTGCTTGCCTTTGTCCATATGGAAGATTTGGCATCCTCTGCCAAGATGGTAAGAACCATATTTTTCATCATTTCTATCATTCATAGAAGCTATCCTTCAGAGTGAAAAGCTTTGAAAGCAACACACTGAAAATAGCCACTGCCCCACCTACAAGCACAGTCCAAAAATCCAGTCACAAGCAAGGAATGTCTAACCTGAGCACCCTCCTAGTCTGTTATCTCATCAAAATGTCAGCCAGAGACATGAAGAGGAGGAATCCAAGAAGCAGACAAGATAGGAGATACCAGGTAGTGTCTGAGGGTTTAGTAATTTACCTGGAGAAAAACTGAGAGAGAGATTTCACTGAGAGCTCCTTTGGAGAAATTAGTTTCTCTTGTAGTTTGGTTTTTCCTCTACTTAGGGAAGCATTACTTTATACACTTTGTAAATAAAAGAAGTGTATAAGCAGTGCTTTCTGGATTATGAAACACCAGCAGGTGCTAAAATGTGATTCATTTCTCAGGTCAAAAAGAGAAATAAGTTAAAATTTACCAAGTGCTTTGCTATGAGTTGTTAGGCATTGGAACAGGCTGCCCAGGGAAGTGGTGGAGTCACTGTCTTGAGATGTGTTTAAAAAACTTACAGATGTGGTACTTTGGGACATGGTTTAGTGGCATGGTGGTGAGAGATTGACAGTTGGACTTGGAGTTCCTCAATAATTCTGTGATTTTGTGATTCTGCAAAACAGGAGAGAGGATGAAGGAAAATTAATAAAGCTAAGTAAACAGGTCATTTTGACTAATGTTGTCAAATGAAGAGCTTTTATTCCTCAGACATTGAATATAATTACTGTTCTATGTCAGAAATTCCTGTGTCTGAACATCCAAGGTACTCTTTTCCCCTAACACTCAAGGAGGCAAGAAGTACTGATTGAAAATCTGCATGCATAACATAATCACTGGTTCTGATTCAGCAGTGCATATGAAGTACATTTGAATATAAATATTATCTGTTCAGGTCAGATCAAAGTCTACATTGTCTATTTCTTCATATCCTATACATCTTCACCTCTTCTTGAAAATTGTCATTTCCAAAATTTTTAGTAGATAAACATGTATGTTTTATCCATGTTTTCATCTAAGCCTGATCATTGATAGCCACTACCAGATATGAAGGCAAATATCTGAAACATGTATGACACTTCCTTGATAACCTCTCTTAACCTCCAGTAGCACAAGATGTTGGGGCTTCATGTGTTGGGGTTGGTGTCTGAGTTAACCCTTGATAGATTTCTTTTCTTCCATGCACTTCTTTAATTGGTCTTTGAGTCATAGAATCATAGAATCATGGAATGGCTCAGGTTGGAAGGGACCTTAAAGATCATCTAGTTCCATGGGCAGGGATGCCACATGCACTAGACCAGGTCATCCAGGGCCACATCCAGCCTGGCCTTAAACACTGCCAGGGATGGGGCCTCCACAACCTCTCTGGGCAACCTGTTCCAGTGCCTCCCCACCCTTTGGGTAAAGAGTCCATGTAAACTTGATGTACAACATCACATGGCAAAGAGCTCCAGAGCTTCAAATACATGGCTTGCACAGAAGTACTTCCTTTTGTTTGCTTAACTGCACCAATTGCTGGTGACATTAACACCTCAAGCTTGTGTTACATGTTTCAGAGTTGTTCCCTCTTTTATGAATATTTTCCTGCTCACCTTCTCTGTGCCTCTTCTGATTTTATAGACATCTTTATTGTAATCTTCCAAAAATTATTGCTGAACAGTACAAGCTGATTCATTCATTCTTTGGACACCAGCCATGCTGTATCTTCAGTTATCCAAGGCTGCCTTTTTTTTTGGTTCTTTCTTACTTCCACTGCATCCTCTTTAAAATGAGGGTCCAGAGCTGACTGATGTATTCAAGGTGTGATAATGCCACTGCTTTATACACTGATGTTTGACATTTTTCTGGTTTACTCCCTGTCCTTTCCTTAACCATTTCTTCCATTCTATTCCCTTTTACGAGTACACTGATGTTTTCATGAAATTGCTTATTAAAACTCCTAACACCTCTTTCTTTGGATGCTGATGGCAAGTTCAGAGCCCACCCTTCTCTATCTAAGGCTGGGACTGTCTGGAATCTACCTCAGTTTATATGTGTCAACACTGAGTATCATCTGACACTTTTCCTCTATAGTCATTCAGTGAGTCTCCTCTTCTTTGTAGTTAGCTGTCTCTAAATTGAGAGCCTGAGGAAAAGCTGATAGAGCCTAAATTGACAGGAAAATACACAAATCTGTTAGTTTCTTTAAACTACAGAGCTGAAGGCTTTCAAAGCACAGAAAGAAGGAAATTTTACTGGATGGAAAGGGAAAACTTTGGCTGGATCATCAGTGTAAGCAAGCAAAATGGGGAAGAACATCCAGCTTTGTGGGACAGAGTATAAATCTAGGGTCAAGAAGCCCAAAACATTAATAAAAAATGAAATAGGAAAAAATTATTTTATTGAACTGTGTCTTAAGGTTTTGGGAGGAACAGAGTCACAGTGTAGTGAAGGCTGGGTGCAGCCTATCCCTAAGATAGCCCTAGCAGTCTCCAAGTCATACATTTGATGAGGATAATGACAGATAGTTTGGTAAAGATAATGATAGATTGCCTAATTACAGTAGTAGAACAATGTAAATTATGTTAGAAACAGAAAACACATTTAATTGTTTACCATAACAAAATGAGTAGCCTAGATAATGCATTTATTAGAATGAAATGATCCATAAAATTTAAAGTCTAGGCACATGCCTTTTTAGCAAATCATCTCCCATTTAAGATATAAAATAATGTTTCATTTACTATTAAGATTAGTAATCAGGTGCATGCAATATTGTGTCTGAAGCACTGAAGAAAAGCTTCTTTCTCCTAAATGCTTATCAAATAATAGTTGGTCTTCATCAACAAGAAATGTGCAAGATGTGACAGTCCTTCTTTAATAAAAGGAATATATCAAATGTACCAAGTAGCACTGCAGATTTCATGCCAAAAGAGATTATTTGCAAAAGACAAAATACAGATAAATAAAGATATAGACAGAGCCACAGATTAGCACACTGCTACAGGTCTTGCCCATTATCAGAGGTCCAACTGCAGTTTCTTAAGAGCTGGAGTTCACTAAGAACAGCATCAAAAACTATAGGGCTACCATAAATATGAAAATTAGGAACAAAAATAAGCACAGATAGTAATTTCTATTAGATAAACTTATATAAATACAGAAAAACAGACAAGCTTTCTGGGACTAAGCAGGACTTTTCTTCCATTTCAGAAGCAGATAAAGCATACTGCAGCCTATGCAGACTGGGGACAATTGCTCTTGAGTTTATCTTAATTACATTATGCTTGTTTCTGACATCAAGAAAAGCTTTCTCAAACCATGTCCATATTTCCAAGTATGTATAATAAAATGCATTCTGTCTCTCTACACATCTTTCCTTGCTTTTATCACTAGATGACCATGTTATCATGACTGCAAGTTGAACATTATGTGTTGAAATCTCTCTCAAGAAGCTGCAAAGATAAGACATAATGGGCTAAGGGGTTTGAGATAGGAAGATATAAGTTAGAAGAAAGGACATGTGATGCTGATCAGAAGGACAACACCAGACAAGCATACTGACTAGCCAACCATTTACATGCTTTTGGCCCTTTTGTCTATCTATCACTCTGTTTTTCCACACTTGTTCCTCATAAAATCACCTAATTCACTCTTCCTCCACACCTTTCATTCCTCCCTTAAACATTCATAAGTCCTGTGCTGTTCCAAAATGCTCTTCAGTTGCATCCCATGATGTGTCACATACCCCTCAGTAGTTACACCCCTCTGTCCAAAAGGTGCTACTCATCATGGTGAGCGTCACACCTGGCCACTAGATCTGAGGGGCTCCTCAGATAGCCCTGGGAGAGGCCCAGGCAGATTGTCCCTTCTTCTGACTCCTTAGTTTGGGTTCCCACCTTTCTTTGGGCTCTGTGCTTCTCTGGGACTGTGGACTCTACCCTGGTGAGGCTGCATCTGGAATCTTTTGTCCAGTTCTGGGCCCCTCAGTTGAAGAAGGATAGGGAACTGCTGGAAAGAGTCCAGCACAGAGCCACAAAGATGATGAAGGGGCTGGAACATCTTCCTGCTGAGGAAAGGCTGAGGGAGCTGGGTCTCTTTAGCTTGGAGAAGAGGAGACTAAGGGGTGACCTCATCTATGCTTTTCAATATGTGAAGGGTGTGTGTCAGGAGGATGGGCTCAGGCTCTTCTCAGTGAAGCCCAGTGGCAGGACAAGAGGCAATGGCTGTCAGCTGAAGCATAGGAGGTTCTGTGTGAATATAGGAAAAAAAATTTCCCAGTTGAGGTGCCAGAGCCCTGGCCCAGACTGCCCAGAGAGGCTGTGGAGTCTCCTTCTCTGGAGAGATTCAAAGCCTGTCTGGACGCGCTTCTGTGTGACCTGGTCTAGGGAATCCTGCTGTGGCAGGGGGGTTGGACTAGATGATGTTTCAAGGTCCCTTCCAACCCCTAACATTCTGTGATTCTGTGGCATGGACCCATGACAGGCTGATGTCTCCTGCATATGTCTGGGTTTCCAAGAAATGTTCATTGCTAAGATGAGTAATTGTGCCAATTGTAGTGGTTTAGGCCAAACTTCTGTGTTTCAGTTTCACTATGTTTCAGGTATGTACATACATGAGAAGGTAAAACAGGCTCCTAACTATGCCATTGTACTCCATAAACATACTCTGCCTTCACAGCAATCTGCATGTTCCTTGGAATATTTCTGAGTACCATTTATGGATTCCAGCAGGTTTTCTGTAGGATGTATTCCCCACATGTATAAAATTCATTTCAAAGTGCTGAAGTGGGAATAGTTGCTTGCTTCAAGCTCTGTGGAGTGAAACTCTGCCTGCAAGAGAATTGCTTCTGTGAAGCTATGTTTGGTACACGATGTCACCTTCAGATCTGTTTGGGTCTGCAGACTAAATCATGCAGTTTGGTGGCAGCAGATGTCCAAAGGGAATTTCCTCAGATCAAAAAAAAATACATCACAAGGTTTCTGGTCAATGCTAAGAGACTTTGGTTATCATGCTGATCATGGTTACTTTTCTTCCTGTTCAAAAGAATTTATTTTCTGGCTCATTTGCTTTTTGCTGGGCCTTAATGTCACCCTCCCCTCCAACATGTCATAAAAATTATACAAAACATACATATTTACACTTACTACTGATGTCACTGCTGTAAAAGCAGGGTTTCATATTTCCAACCTGGAGCAGTGAAATCTCTTCTTGCTTTGCTTGTGTGCACAGCTTTTGCTTTACTTCTTAAATTGTCTTTAACTCAACCTATGAGTTTTCTTACTTTTTCAATTCTCTTCCCCATCCCAGGGGACAGTGAGAGAGGATGTGTGCCTAAGTTGCTTGCTGTGGTTAAACCACAAGACTTCTTTTTGGCACCCAACTGGAATTCATTCACCACTTCCCATGGGCAGGCAGGTGTTCAGCAGTCTCTAGGACAGCAAGGCTTCATTATGTGTAATGGTTACTTGAGAAGACAAACACCATCACTCCAAATATTCCTCCCTTTCTTCTTTTGCCCCAGCTTTTCATTTCTGAGCATGACATCACATGGTATGAAATATCCCTTTGGTCAGTTTGGGGTCAGCTATCCCAGCTGTGTCCCCTCAGCCCATTCTCTGGTGAGAAGTAGAAAAGGCCTTGACTGTGTAAGCACTGCTCAGGAGTAACTAAAACATTCCTGAATTGTCAGCACTGTTTTGGTCACAAATCCAAAATACAGCCCCATGCTATCTACTATGAAGAAAATTAACTCCATCTTAGCCAAAACCAGCATATCCTTTCATCTTTTTTTTTTTGCAGTGTATTATAAAGCTGTGGTTCAAGATGTATGGACAGTGAACACTGAAAGGAAAATTAATTCTAACTCATAAAAGAAAATTCAAAGATAATGAAATCATTATTGTCTTTCTTCTTTGTCACTTTATTCTCTTGTGTTTATTAAGATTTTTGTCAAACTATACAGTTTAGGGGGGAAGTTTTCCAGTTTTTACCCACTTCTGTGCTCACCTCTGATACAGTGTTAAGGAAGTAGGTAGCCAACCATATTAATATATTTATATAATGGGATCATTTGTCATTGTTTGTTTGTGAGGTAATGGAACATATCATACCTTATTACTTCTTCAGTACTGGGAATGCAGAAGAGGACAATGATAAATGTCAAAGGAATGACAGAGACACACAGGACAAGATCAAGGACAAATAGTTGATAAAAGGCTTCAATACTCTATCAGAGCAGTGTGTATTTTAAGCACAGTGTTAATTTGGAGTGTGTTTTTGCATGGCTCATAATCAAAGCCTTTGGGGCACATCTCTATTCTTTGCCATTTCAGTCTGTATACTGCAAGAGCAAGAGTGGAAATCAGCTTGAATGGTGTCTAGGCAGGAAAAGAGAAATAACCCAGTGTGGTTAGCTGTGCCTACCACATGTGACATACCACTTGTGCCCTCTGTTATTTCAGCCAACCCCAAATATTTTCATAGAATGGCCCAGGTTGGAAAGGACCTTAAAGATCATCTAGTTCCAACTCTCCTGCCACACACTAGAGCAGATTGCCCAGGGCCACAAGCAGCCTGGCCTTGAACACTGCCAGGGATGGGGCATCTACAACCTCTCTGGGTAACAAGTTCCAGTGCCCAACCACCCTCTGGGTAAAAAACCTCCTTCTAATTTCTAGTCTAAATCCCCCCTCCTTCAGCTTGTATCCATTCCCTCTTGTCCTATTGCAATCTGACCAGCTATCCCCTTCTATCTTTAATCCCCCTTTAGGTACTGAAAGGCTGCTATAAGGTCCCCTCAAAGCCTTGTCTTTTCCAGGCTGAACAACCCCAATTCCTTCCACCTGTCCTCATAGGGGAGGTGCTCCAGTGCTGTGATCATCTTTGTGGCCCTACTCTGGACCTGCTCTAAAAGGTCCATGTCTTTCTTATGCTGAGGACCTCAGTACTGGACACAGTACTCCAGGTGGGGCCTCACAAGGGCAGAGTAGAGGGGCAAGATCACCTCCCTAGTCCTGCTGGTCATGCCTCACCTGATGCAGCCCAGGAAACAGTTGGCTTTCTGGGCTGTGAGTACACATTGCTGGCTCATATCCAGCTTATCATCTATCATGACCCCCAAGTCCTTCTCTGTATGGCTGCTTTCAACAAGTACCTCTCCCAGTCTGTACTTATAGCTTGGATTGCCCCTACCCAGATGCAGGACCTTACACTTGAACTTGTTGAATTTCATTTGGTTCTCACAGGCTCACTTTTCAAGCCTATCCAGGTCCCTCTGAATGGCATCCCTCCCTTCTGGCATGTCAACCACACCACTCAGCTTGGTGTCATCTGCAAGCTTGCTGAGGGTGCACTCAATACCTCTGTCTAGGTCATTAATAAAGACATTGAAGAGCACCAGTCTCAAGACAGAGCCCTGAGGGACACCACTTGTCACTAGTCTCCACCTAGACAGAGAGCCATTGACCACAGCTCTCTGGCTGTGTCTGTCCAGCCAATTTCTTATCCATTGAATTTTATAAATGTTTTGAAGCACTGTTTCAAGGAAAAGAGACCTTGACATCATTGACAAGTCTTGCCAGACATAGTCCTTCTAATCACTGTATTTTTGATATAGAGTCATTAAATTTGGTTTAATTTCTAAGTTAAAAATAGGTAAGAGTATAGTAAACTACTGTTAAAATCATGTAATGAAGGTCATTGCCTGAAAGACATCTCAAAGACTGAATGTTTTATACTTGTTCACCTTTACAGATAACCTTTAACTTTTTGATGATATTGGATAAAGATCTTTTCATGAATAATGCTTAGTGTAGGAAAAAAACATGATTAAAAATATGGTATGAAATCTATAACCAGTAGTGCAGAAACAGATAAAATATAGACTAGGTATCAAGTTAGATATATTAAATTAACTGGAAATAGAAGCTGTTGACTAGGATTAATTAACACTTTAAAATATTTTTTACTCTTCATAGACCAGCATAGGAAGAACTGTTTAGAAACACTCACTGCATGTATCTAACCTGCTGAGGATAGGCTAGTTAATGAGATACTGCATCTGACTTTTACTGGGTGTGAGAAACTGCTACAGCAGTGTGGAGAAAACAGTGAAGATGTAAACCAAAATCATGTATAATGGTGTTCATTAAAACATGCCTGTGGACTTCCTATTGCCTTACACAGTATTTCCCCATGTGGTGACCATATGCATTACATAGGTGTAGTTCCATACAGTCAGTGGTCATGCATCATTCCCTGTAAGAACTGAGTACTGTGCACACACAGGGGAGGGGTATGACAGCTGCTTCACAAGTATAGGTAATGTGTCCACAAGGCATCAATCAAAAAAGGACAGTTTGAGGGAATTTGAAATTCCTTAAACCCCTTGGTGGGTCTGAGTTGATCATCTGGAAAATAAGGCATGTTTTTCTTCCTGCCAGCCCTCTAATAACTGCTCCTATGTAAATCTTAGTGTGCCCAGACAAAAGGTTTAGACCACTAGGAGTGGTCTTTTGTTCTAGGGCATGACAAAACTGCAGTGAAATTGAAACTTCTACGTATTAACAATCTCAGATCATAGATACAAGTAACAGTTTTCTGTCTGTTGTGCAGCACCTGCTTAGTGGGAGTAGCATCCTTCTACTACCAAGGTCTTACTGTTGTAGATCACTTTGCAAGACATTCCTTTGTCAATGTTCAATCCATCTTTGTAGGGAAGGCTGAAAGGAGCAAGTAGAAAAGCAAGAAAATAACTCCCCAGTTAGAAAGCTCCAAGGAAGCAGCTGAGACAATGGCATAACTCATCAGGGGAATAAAGTGTTTTACCCTGCTAGGAATAACTTGTCAAGAATAGACTCTTCACTGTCAGTGAATCAAATTACCTGGCTCTGTGGAGGTACATGATGGAATTTGCCTTTCTCATTGTAAAAGAAAGCAGGGAAGAAAAATAAACATAAAGGCCTCATTTAAAAAAGAATCTTCTCTCTTAAATATTTTGTGTTTTATTAAATAAATTGAAAGAAATAAACAAAAAGAGAGGAAAAAAAGGAAGAATGCTTCACATTAAAGGAGCTGCCTGTTTGTTACAGCTTTCTGAAAATCAAAATAATTTAGAACTTGAGCCTCCCTCAGGCATATTCAGGTAATCTGAGAGAATACCAGTGGGCTGCAACCAACATCAACTTTAAATATGGGAGAGTTGTGTTTTAACTCCAGTGCAGCATATAACTCACAAAGGTCTGAGATTTGAGGTTACATTCAGTCAGACTAGGTTGAAAGCAAACTCTTTGCCAGTTTTCTTCTAATTAGGACAAACTCACTGTTTCATATGGAAATTTCCTGGCTCCCACTTAAGATCACAGAACAAGGCATAATGTGCCACATGTGTGAAGTACTGCTTAATAAATGGGAGAGTACAGGCTGTACTGCTGCAGACTCCAAGTCTGGGCTAGAAAAGGGTTGTCAGAGCCTCTGTCTGCACCTTTTGTCAGAAGCAGATTCTAAGGCAATGTCTGCCACTTCAGTGCCAGGATGGCAGGCTTCCCAGGTGGCAAATTTAGAAACAAATTCCATCAACTAGAGATGGAGATACTGTTTTCACAGTGAGGTGTGATTGCTTCTCCCATAAGTAGTTAGGGCCAGATGTTTAAAGGTACTTAGGCTAACAAAGATTTACTAGGGAAAGATTATCATTCTTCACTAGCACTGCTCAATCTGTTTTGTACATGGGGCAGCTCATTCCCCATTCCCTCCTACTGCCTTCATTGGTAAAGCTTCCTCCAGTCACAATTGGCTCTCAGATTGGTTGAGGATTAACTGCTTGAATCTTTTAAATCTAGCTCCCTACCCAGTCTTTCAGGATTAAGCTTTACTCAGCTATTCTCTCTCCCCTGTTTTTCAGGCATTATGTTAGCTCTGCTCTGAGCATCGACCACAAGAACTGACTCCAGTAGCCTGACTACTGAGCCTGAGCAAGCAGTCTCTAGGGCCATGGGGGTGCTTAGTGCTAGGGCTCTATTGTCTGTTTACCAGCACAGATATATGTATAGACCTGATTTTTTTTTCCCCTTTTTTAATCCCATGGTTTTTCTCAGCATAACTTTTAAAATTCTGTGTCACAAACCCAGTAGGTGTTTAAAGGAACTTCTGTCCCAGTAGGTGTTTGAAGGAACTTCTGTCCCAGTTAGGTGTTTAAAGGAACTTCTGTCCCAGTAGGTGTTTAAAGGAACTTCTGTCCCTCACAGCTTTGGAGGAAGCAGGACAATAGAGTTGACAACATTTCTTTAGAAAAAAACTATATGCTTGTTTGGTCAGTGCCCAACATAAAAGCAACTGTCATTCAAATGAACTTAGAAATGCCAGTAAAAAAAAGATTCAATAGTTTGTCAGTACTGTTAATTATACATTTTAAGATACTTAATTCCTGAATATTCAGGCAGTTCTAATGATGGAGCAAATAGTGTGAATAATATCATTCCTGTGGGTCCTATTCACTATGCTGCAAATTCATCCTTTTAGGATGTTTCTTGTAATTGTTTCTCTACCTGTGAAGAGCTATTGTTCCTTAATCTCTTCAGAACATCCTTGCACTAAGTTTCACTCAGATGTATGAGAGGTGGCATTTCTTTTAACTGGAGAGTTTCTTTGTATGGCACTTTTTTTTTTGGTCTGAGTTTTGCAGTGCACTTCTATTTGTAACAATTTGTAACAATCTAGAATCCAGGAGATGGCAGTAGCTGCCAATAATTCATTTCTAAAATAAACCTATTTACAAAAGCTGAAAAATAAGAGATTACACTCAGAGGAAAGCCTGACTCTGTCTGCATATGGGTACAATATTACAATATATCAAATTATAAGTATTATTTATTGGGTTTCAAGTTCTAAACTGGGCTGTTAATAGAACTTGCAAATACATATGTTAGAATTTGCCCTGACATGGAATTTTTTTTCTTTTTTTTCCTTTTTAATCTAGTTATTAATATTAGCCAACCAAGTTTCAGTGGCACAGATGTCTTTGGCTACACCTCATTCCTAGCTTATTCTACAATCCCAAATATCACCTTCTACTATGAATTCCACTTGAAATTTCAGTTGTCAAACCACCACTCAGCTTTACAAGATAACCTGATTTTTTTCACTGGACAGAAGGGCCAAGGTAAGCTTTATTCTTATTTCCTATGCTTACAGGCTTTAAAAAAGTAATTAAACAGTTAGGCTAAAAATACACACAGCTTTCTCTTGATTCTTTTTAGTATATAATTTCATTAGGAGGAAAATAATCTCTTCAATGCCCTATTGTTTTGTAAACACACAGTAAACAATCAGGTTGTATGAGTGGGTTTTTTCATCAAGGAGAATTATAACTGCTTCCAGTAATTGAAGTCAGTTAATCTTCTGCTTGAGATAGCATATTTCCAAAGGAAATAAATGGAAACCAGAAGATGAAGTTTCTCATATCAGTTGTAAACATAGTTCATTATTGATTACCTTTATTTGGTGTTCAGTTTTGCCTGAAATCTTCTTCCACTGATACTTACTGTATTGGAAAATCCATTCATCCAAGGAGCCACAGCCACTCTGCCAGTTCTCCCTGTATCCCCAAATACCCTGCTCCAGGACCAGCCAGGAATTGCTGCTGTTGTCACAGCAGCTGGACTTCCATGCCCCACAGGACTCTCAACACTGAAATCCAGTCCTGTGGCAGCCAGAACTGGACTCTGTGCTATTTATGTAAAATAAGAGAGTCCAAACCCTGAGATCACCCAATGCAGGTTAACCCAAGCTCACTGAGTAAGTTGTGCTACAATCTGTATACCTAAGTATTCAACCTGGTCTAATTAACACTGCTGAGAAGGGAGTTACATAAATCCATTTACAACATTTGAACCAAGATTGTAGCAAAACTCTCAAGCAGCTCTTCCCAACATGCCATTGTGGCAGGCTGGCATGGCCTCAGAACTCAAATGGGGTAAAATAGTAATGCTGCTTCTGTTCTGTCCATTTTAGTGTCATTGTCCACACAGGTCTCAGAATATTGATGAAAGTTGAGAAAACTCTAAAGAAATGTTGATGCAGACTTAAAGCAGTCATGTTCCAGGTGGAGGGAAGAGCAATGACTGCTAAATTCACTGGGCTTGACAGGTTTTGTGGATGTCACTAACTGACTCTAGTGTGACAAAAACTTCCTTAGAAAAGCTTATAAATGTGTTCAAAATCTCTGTAGTTTCTATTTTGAATCCACAAGGGTACTGGAAATAGTATTACAAGTAAAACAGAGAGTTAAATAGAGAATATTAAAATTATATACAAAACTTAAAACCTTCCTAGGTATTGATAAAGTCTATTTTCCTTTTCAGGTCTGAATGGAGATGATTTCTTGGAGCTAGGCCTCCGTGATGGCAGAGTAGTATATAGCTACAATCTAGGTTCTGGCACAGCAACAATCATTAGTAAACCACTTGATCTGACACTCAATATTCATGTCATCCATCTTGGCAGATATCTCCAAAAAGGCTGGCTGAAGGTAAGGAATTATTTTCTTTAGAAGGAAAGGTTTTAGATGAAAGTGTTCTTCTGCATTGGGTTTTGTTCCATTTTATCTGAAAAGTTACTTTTGTGATCCCCTTTTAAGTTTTGGAGGACAGTCTTCATTAGGAGTTCCTAAATAAGCTAAATTCTTTAGTTGTAACAACTATAAATATTTCATTACAAGGTGGATGACCAGAAGAATAGAACTGTTGCTTCTCCTGGGAGACTGGTTGGACTCAATGTCTTCAGTCAGTTTTATTTAGGAGGCTATCAGGAGTATGCTCCAGAACTCTTACCAAAAGGATCCAGATTTAAGAACAGCTTTCAAGGTAAAGGTTGTACTGTTTTCAATTCCTTTTAAATCATAATGCAAAGAGAGGCTTTGCTACATATTTTTAACACTTTCTTTTTCTGATAAAAATGGAAGTATGCCATAGTATCATTTCTTCTTCTTTGTCCCTGTTCTACAGCGTTGCTCCAAAAGTAGTTTAGATTCTTCTCCCAGCTACCTGTGACCATTGGCACTGGCAGTGCTGGTTTGGATTATAACTTTCAGGCTGAAAGCTTCTTTCTGATAGGACATCATGAAATCTGTTGGCTTGGGTTTGTTTTTTTCTTCCTGACATCATGATCTAGGTCTTTAGGCAGGACCTAAATACCTTTAAGGACTGTTTTAGCTATTTTTCAAACAGATAATAATTCCCACCTCAAAACTCATATTTCAAGCTCTGTAGAAATCTTAATTCAACTCCTACCAGATCAGCAATGAAATAAAATGTAAAAAAAAGTTGTATTTCTTATTTCCATGGGAATAATATGCTCAGTATGTGTGAGGTAAACTGAAAAGCTTGTCTAGGGAATCCTGCTCTGGCAGAGGGGATTGGACTAGGTGATCTTTTGAGGTCCCTTCCAACCCCTAACATTCTGTGATTCTGTGAAATAAAGAAAACATGTTACCAGAACAGGGGAAAGGTTGAGTTCTCAACTGCAAAACTGGGGCCATGCTCTGTTCTGCCATGACATCAGGATGCAGTCTCTAGCTATAGAAGTAGTTGGTGGAGAGCCAGGGCTTGCATCTAAAAGCAAGTAAAGAGCAGAGAGGGAGGAGCAAGTGATTGTTCCTGCGGTCCTCTTCATACACAGAATGAAGTGTGGCTATAGAAGGAGTCTATTGTTTTGACAGTAACAAATGGAGGAGTAAAAAGGCAAAAGAAGCTCTTACCACAAAGCTGAACTGCTGAGCAACCTCTTTTGCACTGAAAGAGACACCTCTTCACATAAAAGATTTTGTGAAGAAGTAAATAAAACTCCTGCTATTGCAGTTAGAAGAAACTAAACCCAGAACTCAGTTGAGTTCCAAATAGAAATACAACCTTGTGGTCAAAGTTTATATTCATAAGAAGCTAGCAAGTCTTCAAGGGCACAGACAACTTTTCCTTATGTTTCTGCATCACAGATGTCACAGAAGAAAAGTGACTTCTGAAATAGTTTTTAATCAGGGTTGCCTCTTTCATCACAGTTTGGTATAATAGACACGGGCCCTTTGGGTGTTTGGGTCACAGCACAGAGCAGCACTGGATACTGGGTAAACATTGTGGGGTCATCTCTTTTAGACAAACATCCCACTGCTCACAAACAGTCAAGAAAAACAGGGGAAAAGTAAAGCACTTTACAGTAGAATTTTAGAAATGTGTGAATTTGGTGCTGCATTCAGAAAGGCCACAGTTTATCTGTGTGTCTCTTTCTGTCAGTTCTCTTGCTACATTCTTGAAAATGCCTGCTTTGTGGATTTTTTTAATCCAAACAGTACCAAATGCTTGCAGGCAGGTAAAGGTGACTACTGAGAAATGTTTCAAGAAATCCTTTGTATGATAAGGATATATCTGAAAACACAAAAAAAAGTCTGAGCAATGAAGTCATATTTGTTATTATAATCTCTGAAGCTTCCTTAGTTAATCATTAGTGGCTCTTTGGTGGTTTGTGAGCTTTGCTTGACTTGGATGAAAGCTCTAAATTAAATTGAGAGTAAGAAATATTCATTGACAGAATCACAGAATGGCTGAGGTTGGAAGGGACCTTAAAGATCATCTAGTTCCAACCTCCCTGACATGGGCAGGGACGCCACATGCACTAGACCAGGTCTCCCAGGGCCACATCCAGCCTGGCCTTAAACACTGCCAGGGATGTGGCATCCACAACCTCTCTGGGCAACCTGTTCCAGTGCCTCCCCACCCTTTGGGTAAAGAACCTCCTTCTAATCTCTAGCCTAAAAAAGAAAGCTCTAAGTGTGTTCTAAGGAGTCACTAGACAAAAGATTACAAACAATAAAGGTAGTGTATCCTCTGTGGGTTCGCTGTCTTTCTGCACCTCATTTCAGCTTACATGCATCCAACTCTGATATTTAGGATCAAATAAAGTTTAACTCTCAAACTGAGAAACTTCTTTGGAGTTCCTTTTGCAAACTTGGATTTGCCAGGGAACCTCACCACTATTCAGAAGAGTTGGCCCAGAACTGGCAGCACAAAGGCAATTCAGGTCAGCAAGAAGGCACATTCATTAGCTGATCCCTCTGCAGAAGGTTGCAGAGTGCTTGCTACAACAGACTCAAATCACTGCTCTGAGGCCTTCATCTATGTCCCACTAAGAATTAGAAGAAATAAGAAAATGAAATCAAAAATTCAGTTGAATTCAACAAGCTAGGTTAAAATACTCTCTGTATACTTTGTTTTCAAGTGCTCAAGAACTGTTTCTAACCTAGATGTTCTTCTGGTACAAGACTAATAAGTCATCAAGACAAATACCAGTTTCTATTCCATAATGACCTTACCTGGGTACTCCCTCTGCTTTCCATTGTTGACACAGAGCCCTGGGCTGATTTTCCTTAGCACTCCAGCAGGACTCAGGAGAACAGAACATGCCTTATCTGCTCCTAATAGACAGATGAAACAGTAGTTGGGACTTACTGAGCATAGGGTGGCCTAAAAGCACTGTTGTTAAAAACAAAGAAGCAATACTATGAAGACTGAAAATAATCATAGGTTATTTTTAGATGGCTCAAGATGAGTTTTTGAACTAGCAGTTATGTGTCAATATAAACAAAACCAGAAAATGTGTATAATCTGGAAAAAAACAACAAAGAAAGCAACTTTTATGTTCTCACTGTTGTTAAAATAGTTGTCTTGCTGTAAATATTACTTATAATTAGTTTAAAAATGTGATTATAGAAAAGAATTTCACAATTGGACTTTCATTCTATCTTTCAGGTGCAGGAGTTTTTCCTTTTTGATTTCAGTGAGTCATGTAAAGACTCATATTAATTGATTTTTCTATAAAAGCAATGTGATAATTACTTGTAATCACCACATCATATCCTTTCCCTGCTTTTAATATTAAGCAGAGAGTTTCTGGCATACCCTGATGAATGCCTTACAGTTCTTATTATGTTTAAATCAGGTTTAGAAAGGTATAAGCATTTTCAAACACATTGCTGTACACTTTGAAAAGTTACTGTAAGTTGTCCAAAAAGATACAATATATGGCAGAATCTTCAGCTTTTTGATACAGAATAAGCATGTGGATCTAGGAAAGTTATTCAGAAATACTGATGGATTAAGTTAGACCTGTAAGGCTAAATTTGCAGGCTCTAGGAAGAGCAAAGACTCCCTGAAGGGGCAAGCCCAAGCTGACAGTCTAAGCAGTAGCTGCCTGGAACATCTCTGCTTCACTCTGAAGCTTTGGCTCCTCTTTTCACTTGAGACACCAATACATTAGCAAATTAAAAGAATGTCAGGGCAGAGATCAAAGCACTGGCACTCAGTTATTTCTACAAATAAATTCTTATAGTGATTGCTAACAAATATTTGGTCTGTGACAACTATCATTCCTCCAAACAATTCTTCAGGGTATTTAGGGACTTAACATAATCTAGAGACCATTTCCTGTTAGTAGTCTGCATACAGCTATGCTGTTCTGGGAAGTAATAATCATGACTACACCATGTAACTTGCCCACAGGACCAAGTAACAGGCCTTGGAAGCATTTACCTTACTAGTATACATTAAGTTTTTGAATTATTTTCTGAGATTAAAGGCCTAAAGGAGAAACATGCACCTACTTTTAAGTGTGATCTTGTGCCACATGACCTATATGTACTAGAGACTGAAGAAGGCAAGAATGTGAGTCTTTCCCTGAAGGGGTCTATTTAAGCCTAAGGAAATTCAAGTGCACATTCCCTGCCTGCATTATATTAGTGTTCTCTAGATCCTTACATATTTTCTATTAAACAGACTTCTTGCTGTTGTTCTTTTTTTTTCTGGGGTTAGGTTTTTGAACAGCTTTTGTATGATATAGATGCATTCCTGTAAGAGCATGCATGTGTATGCTGCACCCACTCACTCCTTAGTCACTGACTTTGTATTCTGTCTATTCCTTGAGAAATTACTTCAGTTGTTATCATTAAATGAAGAAACTTAAACCATTTGCCTGAAGAGAAAGAAAGCAGCATAGCTCATGTCGATGGTACGGTTGCCCATCCACTGAAGACATTCGAGTAGAACCCTTGCACTGAGGGTTGTTGTCACTGTCCTGTTGCTTGGTTTAACTTTCTCTCTCTGTTTGAAACTTCATTTGTGTTCTCTTTCTACTTTTGAGGTTGCATTTTTGATGTTCAGTTTCGCACCAGCATGAATCAAGGGTTTAAAGCACCGGGGACTCCAGAAGGTCACCCCAATTCTGGTCGCAGTGTTGGACAATGTAAGGGTTCTGCATGCAGTTTAATCAAATGCAGGAATGGTGGGAAGTGCATAGAGAGTGGATCTACTGTTTAGTAAGTATTTTTAATTATTTAATTTTTTGGGTAGAGTACAGCAGAGACTGATCACTACTAGACTAATCACTGTGGTAACTTAGTGGCTTGATAACAGAAGTCTCCAGGAGCCTGTCATCTTATTAGAAAGAAAGACAGAAAACTGCTGAAAGGTTCATTCAGTTCCACAGGGAGTTTTAATCTTACATTAACAAAATCAAAACTAAAATATTAAATAAAACAAAATATTAAATATTAGGAGACTTCCTAGGGAACTTTTTAAAACAACTCCATGGGAAGCTCCACTGAAGTCACTGGCACCTTACTACAGACTTACTACACAATGCATGGGAAGAACTAGATATGTAAGAAATACAGTTTTGAAAAACTAAGTAATCAGCCTAGGTGGCAGAGAAAAATAGTGAAGGGGAGAGCTTGACTGTCTTAATGTGTGAGTATAACTTATGAGGAAAAAACTTCTGTTTCCTGGAAATTAGTATTTTCAGCTAAGAATCTCCTTCTGGAGTAAACAACTTCTGGCCCAGCATCAGAAAGTTCTGAGCCAGTATAAATCCTGAGGAGCTCCCTTACCTAACACTTATGTATCCTCTGTTCAGTCTCTCTGTAATACACAAGGTTCTCTGGGCCTCCAGATGTGGTTTCTGCAGATACTTTTCCTGATTCCCAGAGGTGCCTTCCCTGGTCCTTCTTGATGCCATTCTTAAGTGTTGTTTCACCATTGTCTTTCCAGATTTGCTGGCAGCCTGTTCCTATAAGACCTTCTTAATCCATTTCAATCAAAAGGAAGTGTGTTAGTAAGGATGTCATGTTAAAATTGTTTGAGCTAGGTCAGTCATCATATAAACTGTCCACCTGCCTGACCTATGGGACAATAAATGGTGGTGACAACTGCCAAAAGATCATAGGGTCTTTCATGCTTTATCACTAAGTGGAGATGGATCTTAGCATCCAGACTGTAAAGTTTACAAGAAGGAAGCACATTTGCAGTTCCAAATTGCTGTTATGTGTCAGCACTTCCATTGTGATAAATCTTATTTTCAAACACTTTGTAGCTCAGCTGTAAAACCTTTGCTGAGGAGCACTTTTGATTTTAAAAGTATCTGCCAAGATTAATTATTCTTACTTCCCCTCATGTTCTTCTGCCTGTGTTCATTTATTTATACATATTTGCATCATTTCCCTGAAAAGAGAAAAATGCTGATTTAAAAGATCTGAAGACACTGACTGAAAACACTGCAGACAGATAAGAACTAAAAACCCCAAGCTTTGCACTGCAGAGCCTGTGTATGATTCTTCTTCAAGACAACAAAGACCCATCCTTCTATGTGTGTCACAGGAAAGAGTTTGCATACTTCTCAAGCTAAAAGCAATCTAGTAACTGTCTGTTGAAGACAGTCATATGGTAATTGGTTTTGCTGCCCCTGAGACATATCTTCAGCTGTAAGAAAACCTATACAAAGCCAGTGCTTCTAAAGCTTCTAAAGTGAGGCTGTGTACTCAAGTTTGAGAATCCACCCCTGAGATGCAACATGCCATTCCCTCCCTGATCCTTTTATGAGTGTCTTTATATTCTCTTAAATACAATAATGAAGGAAATGCTTGGAAAGGTGTGACTTGGGATTGCTTTCTGATTGTTGTGCTACAGTATATCCCAACCATTGCACTTTGGAGGATTCTTTCCAAACTGTTAAACCCTTGGAAAAATTAGATTGTTTGATCTTTCTAAGGAACAAGAAAGGACATGGCACTTTTTTCACTTATAAGCATATTAAAGGACATACAAAGACAAAACAGGGGGAAAAAGAATTGGAAATGGGGAGTGGACCAAAGCATGCCACTCCTATCTGCCCACCTACATCACCCTAAACCCTTGCTTCAGCAACACACCCAGCCACGATAAGTCATGTCCTTCCAGTACCTGAAGGGAACTTACAGAGAGGCTGGAGAGGGCCTGTTTACAAAGGCCTGTAGTGAAAGGACAAGGGGAAATGGCTTTAAATTAGAGAAGAGTAGATTTAGTTTAGATATTAGGAAAAAGTTCCTTCCCATGAGGGTAGTGGAACACTGGAACAGGTTGCCCAGGGAGGTGGTTGAGGCCCTGTCCCTGGAGGCATTCAAGGTGAGGCTGGACAGGGTTCTGAGCAACCTGATTTAGTTGGTGATGTCCCTGCTCACTATAGGAGGGTTGGGCTAGATGACCTCTGAGGTCCCTTCCAACCCAGATGATTCTGTGATTCTATGTTCATGTCTTAGTAACAGGCTGGAGTGGCAGCTGGTGATATATCTACATGGGAAGCTTGATATTACAGGCAAATTCTTTTCCATCATTACAGTTTCTTAATTTGTATTCCAGATATCTTTAGGGATTGTCCTAAAATTTGGGGGTGGGGTGTGGGCTGTTGAGGTGTAATTTGTTTTTTTTTCTGGGTTTTGTTTGTTTGCTTGTTTAGATTGTAGGGACCTATTTCTGAATTAAATTCCTTTTCTCATATTTCAGGACACACTATGTATATATATATATGCAGTCATGCACCAGTAACAGCCACATTTCTTGTCATAAAAAAAAGTGAGACTTTGCCAAAGAGGTGTGGATGTAGCATGCATATCATTTTTGTCAATGTATATTGGCTGTCAACACTGTCTTACATGTTCTCAGAAGGAGATTCTTTCTGTTTTCCAAACATCTGTGCTCATTTGAAGAGCAGAGTCCTTGAGGGAACTGGATTTGTGTTCAATTTTTTTTTCTTCTCCTGAAGTGAGATCTCTCCCAATCTTTTTGTTGCTGTTTTGAGGTATTTTTCTGTCTTGCTGTCACCACCCTACCATAAAGTGTGCAGCACTGCTAAACTGTAGATTCAGTTGCTATAGGGATAATGCTTTGATTTAAATAGAAACAGAAATATACAGCATTAAACTTTACCTTCTGGCCAGCAACAGAGCACAACTACTGTGTTTTAGCAAATGAAGAGTAAGTATTTGGATAATGAAATGAAGAACTTATGTTCAAAGGACATGACTGGAATGTGCTCATGGATGGCTATGTCCTTTTCAGGAAAGACAGGTCTACAAGGTGTGGTGAGGGAGTTGCTCTTTAGGTGAGAGAGCAACTGGAATCTATTGAGTTCTGTCCAGGGGTGGATAAGGGGTGAGTTGAGAGTTTATGGGTGCAAATTAAGGAGCAGGCTGGCATGGGGGATACTGTTGTAGGTGTTTATTACAGGCCACCTGATCAGGATGAGGAAGGTGATGAGGCTTTCTCCAGGCAGCTGACAGTAGCCTTGCAATCACAGGCCCTGGTTCTTATGGGGGATTTTAACACCATAGATATTTGCTGGAAAGCCAAATCTGACCTTTTCTTGTTTCCTAAACATTTGCATTCTAATGGCACAGATCCTGGGATAGCTTTTCTGGTCTTCTTAGGATGTTCTTCTGTCTTATGTGCTAGTTTCACACAGATTTCTCAGATACACCATGGTATGCCAGCTGGCACTAGCTGCCTGTGTTGAGACAATTGACTGCAGCACCTCATCATTAAGAGTTATCCCTGTATTGGTCTGTGGGATGGATAGTGCTCTAGTTCCCCTGACTGTTCCAGCTGAACCAACACTGATTAGCAAGTGAGCTCAGGCAACTATTCAAGGATCCCATTCCCTAAATTTGACCAGTCAGTGGTCTCCATTAGAATCTTGTCTTCCTGGTCTCAAGCTGTCTCTCTTGCATACTTTTGGGAAGGCAACTGGAGGCCATATGGGCACCTAATGTAACATAAAAATAGGTGTGTTGATCTCAGAATTAATCTCATCTCTTCTATCTAAAGATATTCAAGGAGCATCTGGATGATTCTCTTAGTCACAGGGTTTAGTTTTAGGCAGCTCTGCAAGGAGCAAGGAGTTGGACACCAAGATCCTTACAGCTCCCTTTGCATGAGATATTCTGTGATTCTAAATGGGTCTTCTAATCCCTGACAATTCATGTTCAGCTCTGTGGAAATAATTTTCAACTTATTTAAAAACCTAACTTTTATTAGGTCCTGAAAGACAAGAATGAAAAAAACCTAGACATACAGACACAAGCAAGGGAAAGGGGAAGAACATTTGTGCATGGTGCCCAACAGCAGTAGCTTCAACTCCAAACACTGCTTCACAGCCCAAGAAATGAAACATTTCTGTTTGCATTCAGGGACTTAAATTCCTTCTACTTCTCAGTAGCTTTCATGCATCAAAGCATAACATTTATAGCTGAGACAGAAAGCTTGCTGACTTTGATGAATTGAAGTGCTTTTGCTTTTGGAAGGTTCTGTCCTCTTTTCCCCTTCATTCCAGATAGTTGTTTATCACTCTGAAGGTCTTGGCTGTGCTTTGTTTACAGGTTGTTGTCTGATCTGAAGCTTTGGTGAAACAGCAGAGTTTCACAGACTCCTCATTATGTTTTGCCCAGAAACAGTGGGATGATTAATGGGGAAAGTGTAGCTCCATCAGTTTGATGAAGAAATTCAAGAGTTTGTACATATACAAAAAGATACAGGCCAAGAATCAATCAAAATAGATGAGGTTTCATTCTTAGCCTTGAGAGAGAAAACAAACATCCAGGGAAAAAAATCAATAAGTGCTTTTATTCAGAAGAATATTTTTTTAATCATAAAGTGTCACTAGATTCTAAAATACCAATAGGTCTAACATATTTCATTTGAACTACTTTGAAATGTTTAGTTAGGAGGGCATTTTTAATATTAATGCCAAATGTGTCCTGTATTTAATCCTAATTTTAAATATACACCTCAATGTGATTTTTTATTTTTTGTTACTCTATTCTCCTGCCTCAGATGAAAGAAAGGTAGAAAGTCTAATGGACACTACCAAGTCCAACAATTCAGTCAGCTTAGCAAAGTCAGATTTACAATCACAGCTGAACAACATTCATTGCTATTTCTTTCATGGTCAAATCCACTACCCTCTTTCTCATCAAGTGCTTCACCAAGTCTACCTCTGATGTGCTAATTATAAGAATTTAGTTACTGCAAAATGGTTAAGTGAAAGGCACTTGCTGACAGATTCCTGTTACTGGCTAAAATTTGGAACTGTTAGCAGCTCCCTTATACTGATATCTGGGTTTTTATTTTTATACCTGCTCTTCACTGCATCTCTTTCCCTTTTAATATCCACTTTAAGTCCTCCTAGTTTATAAAGCCAGGACCTTTTTGAGTTATTTGTAGAGCAAAACACAAAAAAATGTTGATTCCTTTTGATAATTATGCTGCCTTCTTTCCTTTCACTACCCCACTGTAGCTGTGATTGTCTGGCTGGCTGGAAAGGTGCCTTCTGCACAGAAGCAGTGTCAGTGTGTGAACCTGAGCATGATCCTCCACACCAGTGTAAGCAGGGCAGTACCTGTGTGCCTCTGCCTGATGGCTACACATGCCAGTGTCCTCTTGGAGCAAGTGGCACCTACTGTGACCAAGGTATGGCAAATGGATAGTACCCTGCACATGCAGTTGGAAGGGGGCCTACAAGAAAGCTGGGGAGGGACTTTTTAGGAGGTCAGACAGTGATAGAACCAGGGGAAATGGGTGTAAGCTAGAGGAGGGGAGATTTAGGTTGGATATTAGGAGGAAGTTCTTCACTATGAGGGTGGTTAGACATTGGAACAGGTTGCCCAGAGAGGTTGTGGAAGCCTCATCCCTGGGAGCTTTTAAGACAAGGCTTGATGGGGCTCTGGGCAACCTGATCTAGTGGCTGGTGTCCCTGCCAGGCAGGGGGGTTGGAACTAGATGATCTTTAAGGTCCCTTCCAACTCTGACCATTCAATGATTCTATAATGCCCAGGCAGAAAGCCACAGTATTTTCTACTATATCAGTTAAATGGAACAGAGACACAAAATACAAACCAGAATTTGTTTTGAAGAAAATGATGCTCTTTTCTGTTAGAAAAAAAACATTTAAAGCTATGACTATAAGAAGCTGTATTGTTTTCTGACTCTATTTTAAATACCATTTGTTCCTTTAATTTTTTTCAAGTCATTCAACCAAACTCACAGGCATCATGGCATGGTTGGGTACCAAGGGCACAGGAAGAGTTGCAGAACAGGGTGACAGTGCTTAGTTCAATTCCTAAGCTCACCATAATTAAGTATGTTAACAAGTACACTTAAGAGCTCTGTAGTACACTCCTGAGTACACTTCAGAATTGGACTTTATCTAATTTCTACTGATGTTAATGGAGAGGTTCCTGTCAACTTCAGTGGCTATTGGGTAGGGATGCACTGAGAATGATGATAAAAGGTGCAAATATCAGTGTAATAATCTTCAAGTGCCTCTCTGGATTTCTTCCAACATGTCAACCTCAAAATGTGGCTTCAGTTTCATGGGTTTGCACTTCTTACCCTCATGTACAGGAATCCTTTATCTGTCTGGTTTCTTCTCTGAGAGGTTGCACAAATGAGTATTTACCAATGTAGATACAAAGGTGCTGCAGGCTCAGGGACTTTAAGTGTCTGAAGTGCCTCTGTGTGCAAGGAGATCTGGCACAGTCTGCACCCTCTATTCTGCAGCTCTTAGATCCAAGTTATTGTTGTACAAATTTGGGCTTTTCCTTTAAGGAGATCTCTGTACATCTTTTGGAGAACTCCAGTTACTGTTAAATAACTCCCTTTCCAAACTGCCAGCCAAGGTCCAGCCTCTCTTGTTGTGCCTACAGGGTGAGTTTCAAGCACCAAACTGCCAAGCTGAATTGCATTTGACCTGCTCTGCAGTCCTCACCCTATAAATAGATACAGTTTTAAAATCCCATTACAGAAAGCACTTGCAATTTGTAGGCTTCAATCAGAGAGAATTCAGCTTCTGAAAAGTCATTGTTAACTTGTTTATTCCATGTAAGCATGGGCTTGCCCTATTGCCTCTGCTGCAACAGCTTTCCAGGGGTTTTGAGATGAACTTTTCAACTTGCAATTCTCATTTGGAGTGAGGTTTTCAGAAGTAATGCCATCTGGATTCAGGAGACTGATCACCAGGACATGTGCTACATATAAAGCAAGTAATTAATCAAGGAATCATTCCTGTGTTCTGCTTTCAGAATAGTTTTTGATCTTCTTGTGTTCACCCCTATTACCAGCACAAACAGTTTATAGCTGAGCAACAGAAAATTTTATTTCTTGCAGTTTGTCATCCCTTTAGTAATTCCTTCACCTGGTAAACACATTTGAGGCTTCCTCTCTGTTTTATTTTAAAGCTTTCTTCTTATGAATAGGGACTGTGGGTCCTAGCCAAAGTCTTTGCCCTGCATTTCACCTTACTCTAGCAGAATAATGAATTATCAGGAGATTTTTCAAAGCCCAGTTTGCACTTTAGTGGATGGCAAATTGCTAAAAAAAAATGCTGCTTATCAAGATTGAATATCCCATCTCTGGATTGATGGGGGCTATTGGAGCCAAAAGGAAAAGAGACAGAGAGCAATGAACAACCCATGGGACCAGGAGGGAACAAAGGAAAATTAAATGATGGAGATTAATGCATGCACAAGAAGGAGAAGAAAAGGTGTGAGAGAAAGAAGAGATTTATGAGGGAAAAAAGCAGAGGAGAATAACAGAGTAAGAACAAATAGAGCTTTAGTAAATAATACCAACAGGATGGATTGCTCAAGAAAAGACAGGTGAACTGAGTAAATACAGTACTAGGGGTAGAATCACAACAATAAGGAAGACTAACCAAAAATATTTAGGGTACTTAAGCAGAGAGTGACAATAATCAAGCAGTAACTGGCCTAGCAAACATCCAAAATGTTTGTGCCTCCTTATGAACTATGTGCATGAGAGATGAAAGCATACATGCAAATGAGGACATAACTGTTCTTAAAGAGTGACATGATGTCTACTGCTTAGATCAGCAACTCAAACCACTAAGGATGCAATCAGCACAGAGATAGGGTCCATTATGGTTAAGCTTTAGAAGTCAGAGCTGCACTAACAAGTGCTCACTATTTGGTAAACTAAGTCAGAAGAAGAGTAAACCCAGGGAGAGTAAGATCAGTTAAGAACAGAGTTTTAACAGCTGAAATAGCCTGAAATTCACAGTGCTTACTTGGTCCACTGCCATGATGCTCATTGCATCAGGAGGGTGCAGTAAGGTGTGTATTAAATCATATATTTTAGAGGAAATCAGAAGAAATCAACCCACTTGATGAAGAGAGAGTAGCAGTTTCAATTATCCTGTACTTCCTATAGACTGCACAAGATCAATTCATGTTCAACAAGTATCACAGAATATCCCAAGTTGGAAAGGACCCACAAGGATCATCCAGTCCAACTCCTATTTATACACAGGACAACCCCAAAGTCACACCATGTGTCTAAGAGCATTGTCCAAGTGCTTCTTGAATCCCAGGAGAGTTGGTGCCATGACAGCCTCCCTGGGGAGCCTGTTCCAATGCTCCACCACTCTCTGGCTAAAGAAGCTCTTCCTAACATCCAACCTGAATTTCCCCTGGCACAGCTTCATGCTGTTCCCCCTGGGTCCTGTCACTGGTCACCAGAGAGAAGAGGTCAGCACCCACCCCTCCCTCCCTGGGGAGGCAGTTATAAACTGCAATGAGGTCTCCCCTCAGTCTCCTCTTTGAGCTGAATGACACAGGTACTTTTGTTCTGACATTCTGAAAGCAAATATTTCATTGTATATTTCAACCTGCCCAAGCAAGTGCCAGGACTTGTTTTTCTAGGCTAAAGATCAAGAAGAGGTAGGCAGCACTCTAGTGGGTGAAGTACAATAGGAAGATGCCTAAGAAATGTTAAGAGCTCCTTTGGAAAGGCAAGCATCTGTAAGGAGCATTAGGAAGAAAGGAGAGGGTTGGTTCATCTGAATGGGACCAAGGAACAAAGCCTTGTCAGGCAAGGCAGAGTAATACATTAATTATCTAATAATTAAGATTTCCAATTTGGGGGTGTACTGTCTTGTCCAAACCCATTAACACTCAGGAGGCTTCTTCAAGAGTGTTAGGATTCTAAAGGTAACACTGATGGAAACAAACAGAAAAAAGATAAATTTCTAGTGCCAAAAATGAAAGTGTAATGAAACAGAAAGGAAAATTTATGCAGGATTCTTTTTGACTTAGTGTTGACATTGCTCTCTGGACTCAGACTGCTTCTGAGACTGTTCATGACATGTGAAACAACAGGTAGCTCTGTTCCAGTGGTCTGAAAAGGTCACAAGTGTAACAGCAACATAGCAAAAGGAGCCCAGATCCTGAAGTGCTCAAATGGCAAAGCATTGCCAGCATTAATTCTCAGTTAGCACTTCCTTAGCCACAAAGGTTAGGAATGTGGAGGAAGCAGTTTATCTAGGTTATTTTAAAGGTAGTTACATTTTCCAGGACACCACAATCTGATGTCAATAAAACCTTTTGTTCATTTGACTGAAAGTTTGCAACTAGCCAAATCTCAACTGTCTTCTGGTTAAGAAGTGAAGCTTCAGCCCAGTGCAGCATGTCATTACTCTAGTTATTTCATTAACACACAATGCCCAAAACCTACATGAGATTCCACCTGCCAGCACTCTTTTCAGGGATTCTACTGCATGTCTTTGAACACTGAATTCCAGCTTATTCCATTTAGCCCAACAAGTACCTTTGCAGTTTGATATCTCAGAGGGTTATCTCTAAGGACCTGGTTGTTTCAGCCCCCCTGCAAGTATTTAATAGACCTTAGGCTTCAGTGTGATTACTACTGTAAGAAAACATGTCCAAGAGCAAGTGTCAAGGGTGATTCTTCTGGAGGAAGAAGTAACAGTCTAAAACTCTTTTGCTACAGACAGTTTGATTTACAGAACATCATAATTATCTATGTGAACACTATTGTTTTCAGAACTAGTGATTATTATGAGATGTGAACATTAAAAATACATGCATGCACATGTTACCCATAATGTCTGCTGTTTTATTCTAACCTCTACTAAATTCTATCTCAGCAGCTTGTTCCTTTTGTAAGAGAGGTGTCCTCTGTGACACCAGTAATCCTCTCACTACAAGTGGCCAATAATGAAGGCTGAATAATATGTAAGGGGACAACAATGTAGTATTTGAAAGATTCTACAGATGGCAGTATTGGAGAAGAATTCCCAGTGGCTAAAACCTGCATGGTTTTCATCACAGTATTTCTATAAATCTTAAATTATTCAGCAGTTTTCTTTAGCAGTTCAACATAATTTCAGAAAAGCTATTAAAATACTTTTTTTCTTGATTTCAAGGCATCATAATGGGATGCTACTTGCCCTTTGCACAAAGAAATACATTAATAAATAGATTTTTTCAACTATGTTTTAGTCTCTGAATTCCATAGCTACAAATACTGTCTGTCAATGTACAGCTTTTGAAGAAATGAAGGCAAATGTAAAGAGCTTTTAATTGTTTTTGTCCTCAATTTAATGAGCCACTTGTCAAGCAGTAGAGCCATTTCCTTGATGAACAAATGACAAAAAAACCTTTCCTTTGGCTATGTTTATATCAAGTCACCTTTCTAACTCTTATTCTGATATCAAGTTAACAACTTCCACTGCAATTTCTCTTGATATGCTGCAGTAAAATGGGTAACAAGAAATAATAAGATGCTTGAAAAAAACTATCAAAATATAATGGCATCAAAATGCAGACTAGGATGTGTACAACAAGCACTTCAGTGGTGGGCATTCAGCTGCAGGAACAACCTAGAAAGCTTTGCTCATGACAACAGTTGAACAGCATCTGTGAGCATCCCAGGGCTGCTGGAATGAGGCCAGCAGGAGGAACCTGAAAAGTTTTAATGCATAGCAGAGGCAAAAAACACACCTCAGCAATAGTTACCTGAAGAAGCTTTGTGTTCCTATAGCTGTAATTGGTCTCAAGGGATTTAGAGTTCCTCTGGGTGTCATTTAGAAATTTATAGCTTCCTCAGAGAATAGTAATCAGCTTAGAGAGGTGAGTCATTAATCAGATAGAGAACAGAAATATTTGCTTAAGTGCCTGTTGTGCACCACATAGTGCTGAGCACCCTGGTGAGTAATGCAGTAGTTACAGAGCACAAATCCTACAAATTTAGCTTCTAGGATTGGCAAAGGCATTTATTCACCTCAGTTGTTTTAGCAAAGAGTGATTATATGTAACACAGGAACTACCTTGTGCAAGTTTAGCTGAGCTCCTTATTTCCTTGTCTTAGGTGAGAAAACAAGTTTCTTGCCCAGAAAACAACAGGAAAGCATCTCAGTATTTGACTTGACATGTTAGTTTTGCATGTGCCTGCCATAAAAGCAAATTTAAAAGCTTGAGTTATCTCTTCACCTCAGAAGTTTGTCTACCTATGGATGTAATTTTGCAGAGTGACATTTTATACTGATCATCTCTGTGCACTGCAGTAGAGTTAGAGCATTCTTTTTCTCAGATACCCTGTACCTCCCAAGTCAGATTTTTTTTCCATGCATATAATCAGTACCTACATGATCTACAGACAATTTACAAGCAAATTAGAAGTCATTCTAGTGCTTCCTGTAGTTATTCCTGCTGCATTTTGGCAAAATATGTTGCTTTCTGACATTTGTTAAGGTATAATTATTGGGAATAAATCCCCTACTTTTAGCAAAATAGGAATAGGAATAATATATTTACATCTGAGGAGTTTCAGAATGAAGTATATTAAATAGAGTATTTTATTTGCTACCTATGAATCAGGGCAATCCCTCCTTTCTAAAGGATTCTGACATCTGCTGCTGAAGATGTGGGTGTTCTTTTGTAATACTCTGTACTGTAAAGAAATGGATTTATTTCATTACCTGTGTGATACTATAAAATCCCCTTTTTTGATCCTTGTTCTCTCTCTCTCTCCTCCACTGTTTTTTATCATCCCAATCTTCCTTTCATATACCATCCAGTGATAAGCAATGTAGCATTTCAATCCTGCTGCAGCTGAGCCTTCTGCTTTCACACTAGTCATTGTCCATGCTCCCTTCATAAGCAGTAAAAAATGAGCTCCCTTGCCAAAGTGGAACTGAATCTGACATGAAGACTTTTAGATGCCTCCACTGCACACTTCACCTGGTCTGATCTTTTAAGCAGTGGCATGTTTAAATATAAGGTTGACAGCTGTGGTACAATTCCTCCATATGTAAGTCTCACTGCAAAAATTTGGTAAGTCTGGCTTCCAAATGATGCATAAATCAGAAATGTCTGTGTACAAAATGAATTACTATTCTGCCTGATTTGCAAATAATAAGACATCAATATAGGAATTACATCTTCAACTAGTAATGCAGAACATTGTCTCTTACCTACTGAAAAAAAGGTAGGCACCTAAAAATCCATATGAAAACTATGACTTTGTCTATTGTACCTGAAAATGTTTATAGGTTTGAGTGACAAAAATTACATCACCTAATCCATTTAGCACGGTTTATTACTATTTATCTTCCAGGGTAATCACTGATCTTAAAGCCATTTTTATTTCTGTCAGTACTGATGCAGGAACTTTGCATTTCTGACATTATATAGTGGATTACTACAGACACTGCCTACTCTTGATACCATCACAGCAGTTGTGATGCTTAAGGTGGGAGTGGTTTGTGAAAATAATGACTTTGCAAAGGAATATATACATAGGTTGAATAACAGCACATAAAAATCCTGATTCTGATCATTCAAGCATTTTATAAATCCATGTGTGCTAGCAGCCAAAAGGGCCAGTTGGGCCCTGGGGTACATCAAGCACTCTATTGCTAGCTGATAGAGTGGTGCTAGTCCCACTTTACTCAGCACTGTATTGTGTGCAGTTTTGGGCACCACAATACAAGAGGGATATGAAATTGTTAGAGGGTGTCCAGAGGAGGCCACAAGGGGAAGTCATATGAGGAAAGGCTGAAATCACTTGGTCTGTTCAGCCTGGAGAAGAGGAGACTGAGGGGAGACCTCATTGCAGTTTATAACTGCCTCCCCAGGGAGGGAGGGGTGGGTGCTGACCTCTTCTCTCTGGTGACCAGCAACAGGACCTGGGGGAACAACATGAAGCTGTGCTAGGGGAAATTCAGGTTGGATGTTAGGGAGATCTTCTTTACCCAGAGAGTGGTGGAGCATTGGAACAGGCTCCCCAGGGAGGCTGTCATGGCACCAACTCTCCTGGGATTCAAGAAGCACTTGGACAAGGCTCTTAGACACATGGTGTGACTTTGGGGTTGTCCTCTGTATAAATAGGAGTTGGACTGGATGATCCCTGTGGGTCCTTTCCAACTTGGGGTATTCTGTGATTCTGTTCTGAGAGATATGACAAAGAGACAAATGACAAAATCTAGCAGCTTGCTGACTGGGTACCAATCTAATAACCAAGGACCAGCTGTGACAAGGCAATACAAGGTGCAGCTGGATGGCAAGTGGATTCATGAGCAAGCACTAGGCAGAAAACCTGAGTGTGAAAAGATAACATAGGGTTCTGTAGGAATACACTACAAGGGCATTTTGAAGGTATATTTGACTGAAAGTAAGTTACTCTCAAACTATGAAATTGGGAGCACCAAAAGAAGAAAGATGTTGACCTCTCAGAAGAGAAACAGCATAGCTTCAGCAGGAAAACTGTGAAAAAGTGAGAGGAGTAGCTCTTAGCTGGAGCATTTAGTACTGCTGTTAACTAAGGAGTGAAAAGGGCTTATCACACACAGGTCTGACTGTGCCCAGCACATCTAAATAGCTTGTCTTATTCCAGTGAACCTACAAATACATCAAACCAACAACCATCCTATAATGAATTAGCTAATAACAAACATAATTATATCACAAATATGTAATGTATCTATAACAGGAAGAATCATGAACAGTTTCAAGTGACAGGAACAGCATAGAAAAGTATCATTATTTATCAGTTGTCTGAAGGAAGTTTAACCAGCCCAGCTTCTTAGGGGATTATGAAGAATCAGCACTGAGAGAAGTGGTAACAGAATGATGAAATTGTGTACAGCTCAAAAGTGTATGTTGTGTCTTCACTGTAGTTGTGTGAGAGTGCTCCATCCCAGTATAAGACAGGGTAATATGAATTATCAAGCATCTGAGTATGACTGGACTAAAACTAAATTTCAGTAACAACTGATGAACATATTCCACTTAAAATGTACACACAAAACAGTGCCTTAAAATGCTGCAGTAAGGTTTTCATCTGTGGTACAAAGAAATAAATGTTGTTCCTAATTCCTGCAAAAGTATTTTGTGTTTCACTTTTTATTCACTTACATTTACTTGAACACTAACACTAACAAGATCACATTTATTCTGTAATGTAACTATGGGCTTGATTGTTAGTGAAAATGAGGCATACAAGACAAATGGCATTAATTTGCTATTGTCTAAGTTTTGTTCTGTATCTAGGTTATTTTTTGGCTTTGGAAAGGGGAGAACTAGAAGTATTATGTACAGCATTTTGAACTCTACAAAATAACTGCAGACAACATTTCCTCTTCTATTTTTCAGAGATTTCCATCAGTGATCCATCTTTCAGAAGCAATGAATCATCATGGATGGCATTTGCACCCTTTTATGTTAGGCATAAGACCCATATCCAGCTCCAGTTTCAGCCCCTCTCTCCCCATGGCATCCTGTTTTACACTGCACAGCGTCTGGCTGCTCAGTCAGGTGAGGATATTCCTGGCACAATACACCCAGGTGATTTGTTCCAGTGCTTCAGGCATTCAGTCTCTGTAACTCATCCATGGAGATTGGGCTTTAAACTGTGGGTAATCAAGTTCATAAGAGAAAAAACATGCATATCAAAAGGTTGGATTACTCCAAAGCCAGCAAGTGTTTAATGAAGTGCTTCAGGAAACCAGTTTCCCTGGAAAAGTAAGTGTAGCCAGTTTTTCAACAGACACACAGGGACACTGCTCCACCCAGATTCAGTGGCTGGGGGTTTGACCTGGTGTTTTAAAATGACTAAAAATCAAGCAATATAAAAAGTGATCAAAGAAGTGAAGTGGAAGTGAAGAGACTGTCAAAGAGCTAGTGACCTTCACCAGAACTGGAACTTATGTGTATATAATGCCAAAAGACTTGCTGATGCTGCATGCAAAACAAAAGTGTTGCATTTGCCAGACATGCAAGGTGAAAAAGATCTAAATAAATACTAAATAAATAATCTAACTAAAATATTTCTGCTACTTATAAAAGTATTTGAAACTCAGTTAACTAAGGTTCCTAAAACTTCACGACAGGAAAACACAGTTTGCCAACCACTGTAAATACACTTTAACATTTAGTCTGTAAGGTGTAAATTTTTGGTTATTACTTTATTAACATGCTTGATCTTTATACTGCATTTATGTGGTGTCTTGCACATTTGAAACAGAAGCATTCCATGTCATTCATAACATGGTCTTACAGCAAATTTTCCACTTGTATTAAGTAGTACAATAAACAAAAATGGGCCTGTGGTACAAAAAGCACTTAACTTTTCCTCTTGTATTTTACATTCCCCTGTTCAAAACCTAAAGCTTTTGAGATATTTCAATAATCATACTCAGTCACACATGCATCTAAACACACACATGCTAAACTTCCCACCTTCTTATCCTGCACACAGATGTTTTAACTGCTGCTATTCTGTATGACCAATAATCCATCATCCACTGCTGGCAAATCCTTTCTGCCTTCTTCTAATTACAATCACCTACAGAGAAGCAGCCTCAAAGAAAAATGTATGCAACATCTGTTATACAAACACATTTCTTTGCAAAGAACTCTGTCTTCTACAATGAATCTTCTGTATTTCTGTCACTTGCAGACCCAATTCTGCAATTCTCAGCAAATAGTTCTCTCCTATATAAATGAAAGCATTACATGGGCCATGAGAAAGAGGAGAGAACAAGGATCTCTCTCAAGAGAATAGTCACAGGTCATGGACACATAGAAAGAAATAAAGTAACTCTTTGGAAGGATCAACTGGAGTGCTAAGTCTGTTTAACTTGGGCCAGGAGTGGTTTAGCATGAGCATGTCCTCATTCTGTTACCATCCATGAATGTTTAGTTTGCTCAGGAAGGAATATCTTCTTTAAATCAGTTTCTAAAATCATCTCAATTTCATTTCAAAATAAAAAGCATCTTCTACAGAGTATTTTAATTTCTTTCCACATTCCTTACTCCCATTCTCACTGTCTTGAAGTTTTGAAAGATTGAGGGAAAGCTAGTCTTCTGGCTCTGTATATTTGCCTTCATATAATCCTGTCAAATCCAGACAGAATTAGACTGATGAAAGACTCAGAAGTATTCTTAGCAGCCAGCAGATGCAAAAGAGCTTTCTTTTGGGGATTAGTTTAGAAAGCACTTTATATAAAGCTTTTTATTCTACACAGTTATGTAAGATTTAATAAATTGCTTATTGAAATCACAAGATTTTTTCCTAAAATTCCTTTTTAATATGAAATAATTAGCACTTTTTTTTGTTTTAACTCCCTAGGCAATGCTGTTTTCTTCCAAAAGAAATGAGTTCTGAGGATGCAGCTCATTTAGCAATTATACTGAGTAGCACAAGTGTATATTGACTTAGCTTCTCACCCACATAAACACTACACTGGTACCTTCCCTTCAGGGACAAGCCCCTGCCAACTAATCTCCCCATCATTAAAACAAATAAATAACTAACTTTTTAGTAGGCAAAGAAATCAATCCAAGCAAGACAAGACTTTCCTTGAAACACTTCCTTCTGGCTCTGTTCTGTTCAAAGACCATGACATGTGTTTCTAGAACAGATGGGTAGGTGCCTAGCCTCCTGACACAAAAGCTGACCTGCTGGTGCCAGCCTCTACTCCTCTACCCATCTGATGACTTCAATACACACATTTAAACACCTGGCAAAGTGGCATCAAATGGAAAGCATCCTATGAAGCTTTACCTGGTAGCACAATTGCCAACAGTTCTGTAAGTGGTTGCTTTTCTTGCTTTGGCAGCAGGTTCTTAATGTGTATCATGACTTTAAGTCTGGTAGTCTTGATTTCTGCAGGCCCTAGAAAAAATACTTTCCAAAGCATGGCAAAATACATATGGTCAGCTACACTAATAATAAGCTGGGGGTGGGGAAAGCAACAACCAAACAAAAAAGCCCCCAAACAAACAAACAAAACCCTAAAAAACACCAAACAAAACCAAATAAAACCCACCAAACAAAAAGAACCACCTAACCACACCTAAAAACATAATAAACAAACCCAAACCATCACCCTAATATGTGGGCTGTGACTGCATATTTTCATTGGAAGATATCTATTCTATATTTGGAGGCAGAATGACAAGGAGACTCCCTTTCATTCCTTGTTTCATGCCAGTGAGGAGTGTGGGGGAGATGCAGACAGCTCTATATGCTGCACACACTGCTTCTGAGCAAGGGCTCTGCAAATAACACAGCATTCCTGTGGAGTTTAGCAGAGCCAGCTCCCTTCACATTTTCCCTAGTGTATCCTATTTCTACCAATGGAACTGTAGGAGCCCAACTGAATAAATATCTTTTAATTCAGTTGAACAATGTATGTAATTCAGTCCATTTCCATAAGGCCCACTCTATATACCTGAAGGCACTCTGGGTAAGAGGCAGTAAGGGGCTATACTTTTTTCTTGAGTCACTGAAGCTTTACATATTTTTGGGAAGGTGAATATGCTATAGATTGTCTGCACTATTCCAGAGTTCAGGCCAGGGTGAGGGGAAGCTTGCTCCCTGATGAGATGAGAAAGAACAGTTATGCTGGGTGACTAAGAAGGAAGTCAGTCATTTATTAACAAACATGACTCATGCTAAATTTAATATCAGCATTTACAACACCAGAGCTCTGTCTCTCTTTAACCAGATTATGTTACCTACCTGGTCTGGAAAAACCACAAAACTTTAAGGTATTTCAGTTGAAAAAGCCCTAAAGCATGAAAATAAGAGGTAGGCAGGACAGGAGTGTGATGTCTAGATGGTTTACTAAGGCATTGTTTATGGTGAAAACTGAATCATGGAACTGGACTAAAATCTCTTGGAAATACTCAGAACTTCTAGAATATCCACAAGGAAGGAGTGTTGCTTCCCCAGTTAGGAACAAATTGATTGCCCACCCACATTTAGAACAGAAACATAGGGCAGTTAAGCCTTCTCTTTTGGCAGCCATATTTCCTTAGCTGACAGGGACATCATTTCTGCTTTGTTACTAGTTTGGGGATTATTTGTGTGGACTAAATTAGCAGTGTAGGAAGCAGAACTGTCAGCTATCTGTGTGACAGAACAGACATCATCACTGTCCTGACATTTGTTGCATATGAAGTGTTGTTGCTATCTATTTGCATGAGCAAGCAAGCTCGTTTACTGGCAAGCAAACTAAAACTAAGGCTGGCAAATGGGTATGCCAGGGTGACATATTTGACCCTTTCTAGCTGCCAAAACATGTCAGGCTGACAGTGGTGACTAAAGGAAGCAGAAAAAGTTTCTTCACCAATGAGAACAGCAATCACTCACCTCTTCTAGATGCATGAGCATCACTCTAGCTGTACAGTTGTCCACGATCCTAGCTATATCTTTCTGCTCTGGAGAATAGCATAGAGGCTTCTGCTTAGTAACACAGGATGAGAAAAGAGGACAAACATCAGATGTCTTATGTGTCTTTGTAAAGGAATCTAGACCTTCAATAAGCCAGGAACTAATCACTGAGTTTTAAGCAAGCAGGGAGCTTTGAAAGACTTGCAACTCTGCATTGCTGGGGACATGACAATGGCATACAAAAAAGCTGAATGCCACTGACTAGAAGATTGTATCCACTGCTTCCAAAGTGACTTAAAAGGGTGTTCTGGAAGATCCTCTGGGCTTAAAAACTGGTAGGGAATCCTTCTTGTTTATTTGCAGTGAAGCATAGGAATAAATTCAGGTGCTAGGACAGGTAATAAAGACTTTGCCTCATATGCACACACGTGGAGCACAGGAGAGAACCTGAACAAGAAACGTTAACGTTCTAATCCAGGATACCCTCCCTGCCCATGGTCTGTCAGCCTAAGGGCCTCTGACACTGAATTCAGTCCTCCTAGGAAATGTATCAGCATAGGCAAATTTGATAGTGAATGCAGTAACTGCAGAGAACTTTGCCCAGCAGGGCTGTATGAATTTATCACATTTATTACACATGGTAACACTTCTGGCATGAGGAAGATGTCTCAAAATATAGAGCAGCATTACTAGCACATTTCCAACTGTATCAAGCTTTGACAAATGATCATTTAGATGATTTTCCTTTACTAACAAGAAACATGCTTACTGCTTAAGCATGATCCCCTCTCAAGAAGGGGAGGTACCAGACACACGTCTAGATAAAGGCTGAACATGAAAGGGAGTTGTCACCAAAATACTAACTATGTGAGTAACCAACCTGTGTGCACAACAAAACAAAGACTGAGTACCTAAGTCAGGAGTCTCTGCTTTTTTTGTGACACTACTGATGGGGATAAATAGTCTATGTTAGATGAGCTGCTTATCTGAACAGCTGGAAGAAAAGTTGGGTCTCTTGTGTGCAGGTCATATTTTCCAGAAAGCAGGGACCAGCTATAACATCTAGTTCTGGAAAAGCTAATAATGTCATCTCCTTCATGCTTAACAAAAGCAAACACCCTCAGAAAGGTCTTTGGGCCCACTTAGGGTCATAGGGGGTAGATTTGAATAATGCTCAAAAAACCCAGTGAAACCATCTTTCTTTATGGCCTTCCATACTGAGACTGCTGAGAGGAGAAATTCAGTGGTAAGAATGTCCTCTGTTTAACATGGTGATGCAGTTCCTAGGATGGCACAGGCCTGCACAGACTTCAGCTGTGCAACACATCCAGGCAGACTGAGGTTCCTCATTGAAAATGTCACTGGTTGCTAAAATGAAGAGGAACAAAGACAAGCCCATCATTTGCCTTCACTTTGAGAGGAAGTTTCATGGGCACTGAGCACACAGCACTTTATACATTATAGAGTCCTAAAATGTTTGCAGTTAGTTATTCCTGAATAGTACCTATGGCATGATAAACTTCATGGACAATGCTGAGCTGAACCCTGGGATCAATAATGTCCACATCTAAAATAGCAAGTCATTTGTGAAAAGAGAAGGTCTAACCAAGGGAGCCAGGTAATGCCTTGAGGGAAAGCTGGAATTGGAAAGTTTTAATATTTTAGCCACAACTAGGAGAAAATGAATTTACTCCCACTTGAAGAAAGGCCTCCAACTTGTGCTAGGACATAATCCAGAGTACTCAGCCATAAGCTTTACAGCTTTATGCTGTAGGTAGCAGAGACAGTGACACAGATTTGCTCTTATAATAAGACTAAATAAGACTAACACTGCAAGTGCTTTGCTAAACAGATCGTAAGCCTTGAACCAGAAGCACTCTGCCTAACAGTTCAAACTGTGCTCACTTTTTCTTACAGGTTGCTGAAGCACTGCTCTCTAGGGTCATCCCACACAGACCCTTTTCCAAAGTGCAAAGCTACCAAAAAACTTCCCTGCAGGCCAGGAAGTCTTGGGAGAACTTCCAGCCTCTCCAGCTCTTGCTTACAAAACACAAGCAAGCAACCCTGCTCAGATGTTTTTCTTCTTCTTAGAGAGCAAAGAATAAGTACTCATGTCCTAATGCAAGTCTGCATGTCTGGCTAGGAGAGGGTATAGAGGTAGTTCAAAACCTTTTTCTGATGCTCCTTTCTTACCCTAGGATTGGGTTCCTGATAAAACAGACAAGCAGGTTATGTACATTGCTCAAGACAAACAAGCAAGATGAATGCATCTAAACTGAGTCACATCACTAAGAGAAACCACAAGTGAAAAAAAAGTAGAAACAAACATGGTACTCAAAATGAACACTAAAGGCAGGGAAGCAAAAGAGATCCTCACCAATGGTACTAGCAAGCCAGAAGGAAGTGCTCTGCTATTGCTGGTCCAGAGCTGGAAGAAGGAAGAGCCTTCTTCTCATTCTTCCCATAGGTCTCCAGGACTGGGAAAGTAAGACTCAAAGCATGTGCTGTACAGGCACTAATACAACTGAAACATCTCCACCCTACCTGAATGGAAACCTGAACAATTGCTGAAAAGAGAGGTACAATTTTAGCAGCTTTCACAAGTCTCCACCAAATGAAGCTGTTCATTTTTACCTTCACTAAAGGCTATGTAATTCAAGGGTTGGAAATACTCAGAAATGAAAGCCCCAAGAAAGCAACCTTCATCATTCAACTAACAGGCTTACCCTTAGAATCTTTAAGGGGATTGTATTTTCCAGATTTAAATGTATTTCTTTGTAAGTAAAATACTATATAAAACTAAAGTTTTACTGGTAATTATTAGGAGAAAAAGCTTACATTCAAATTGAACAAATGCATTTAGCAATCTAATTGATAAAACTTACTTGAAAAATAAAAACAAAACCAAACTGAAAAACCTTCTCTTTTCAAAAGCAGTATTAAAAAGTTAAAGTTGCACAGGCAAACATCACAAAATTTGAAAATGTGACTTTCATTTGCAGACTCTTCTGTTGCCCTCCTCTGCCTCCTCGTCACCTTCCCCCTTTTACTCTCTTTGCCCTTACATACCTCCCTTCCAGCTCCTCTTTCCTAATTTTTAAATGGTTTTCTTCACTTTTGTAACTACAGTTTGCAGTGGCACTCTCTCCTTTTATACTGTCTGTAAGGCTAGAAACTCTTGACAGCACAAGAAAAGGTAACTCCTCCCTAATGCTTCCTGTCACAGAGGCTTCCAGAAGCCTGTGAGATTTAAATACAATGATGGTAAAAGGCTACTGAAAATAAGTTCCTGAGCTGGGGAAATGCAGGCATGAAAGCATCAGGATTATGAATCTGTTCTTCAGTATGCTGCCTCTAAAAAGTAAAACTATTTCCTCCTGTTTTTTGCAGGTGACTTTCTATGCATCTCACTGGTAAATGGCTTTGTACAGTTACGCTACAACCTTGGAGACAAGACAGTCATCCTCCAGACCCTTCAGAAGGTCCCTGCAACTGGAAACACATGGCATTTACTCAGAGCAGGAAGAGTTGGTAATGAAGGCTACCTGGACCTGGATGGTATCAACATTACTCAAAAAGCTAAGCCTGGTATGAAAGCACTAGACACACACAGTGATTTTTTTGTTGGAGGGGTGTCCTCCTTAAACCTTGTTCATTCCATGGCAGTAGAAAACGAACCCACAGGTTTCACTGGCTGTATAAGAGAAATTGTCATCAACAACAAGGAGCTGAAACTTACTGTGACTGATCCCAAAGGTGGAGCCAACGTTGGTGACTGTGATGGAACTGTTTGTGGCTACACAGTGTGCAAAAATAATGGAACATGTCAAGTTGATCACTCAGGGTTTTCTTGTTCCTGCCCACAAGAGTGGATCGGGAGCACGTGTGAACAATCTGTTCACTGTGCGCGAAACAGATGTGGATCCCATGCTCTCTGTATTCCTCAGCCTACTTCCTTTTCATACATCTGTGTATGTGCACTAGGCTGGTCAGGCAAGTACTGCAACAGCAAAACTCATTTCTTCATAGCCAGATTTGTTGGCAACTCCTACATCAAATACACAGACCCTGACTATGGAAAGAGAGATCTCCAGCACAGCCGCATCTCCTTAAACTTTACCAGCAATCAAACTGAAGGCTTAATAGCATGGATGGGGAAAGGTGAAGATGAAGATAATGATTTCCTTGCCATTGGTCTCAGCAATGGAACCTTAAAAGTTGTAATTAATCTTGGAGAAAGAATCTCTGTTCCTCTAATTCATAGCAAACACTCCATCTGCTGTGATGGGAGATGGCATTTTGTCACTGTGGTTCAAAACCAAACCTGTATTAAGGTGTACCTGGATGAGGAGCTGATTATTTTTGAGGATATTGATCCACACAGAAAATACACTGCTTTAAACTATGGTGGGATTTGTTATTTTGGGGGCTTTGAAATTGGGAGGAAAGTCAATATAGTCACTACAGGCCTTTTTCAGCATGAATTCATTGGTAAAATTAAGGATGTTGTACTCTTCCAAGATTCTAAGAAGATTCAGCTCATGAAAGCAGAAGGGTATAATGTTTACAATGGAAATTATGGATATTAAGACAAAACCTGTTTAAGCCTCTTTAAAAAAGTGACAGATTTCATTTTCCTCCTGTTTCTTGTCTTAGCTGGCAGTGTAAGACTCAGAAACCAACATAACACAATAAAACTGCCCCTAATTTCTCTTTTTTTTAATGTTGAGTATTAATAGAATATATTAAAGGTGATCATGTTTTACTCATAAATTAAATTACTTACACATACTCTTCAGTACTTACTTTAATCTAATGGGAAAGTCTGCAGCTTTTTTGTTATGCTGGAAATAGTTAAGTAGACAAAAACACAGTAGCTGGGTAGTAGTTGGCTTATGAACCCAACTGTCACTCCACTATAGTTTGGTGCTTTATGAAAACAGACAACTTACCTGCTTCTCCAAAACACTTCAATTCTATGACAATGCAGAGTTTCTCCTATCATTTTGTCATATTAAGGTCAAGTGTAAAAATTGAAAAGGGGAAGGGGAGAAAAGGTGTCCTTGGGGTGAAAAGCACATCTGCTGTTATGAGAATTTTTTACATCCCAACATCTATAGTTACTTGTTAAGTTCACTTGTTAATCCTCTAGGTAATGAAGTTGTTTCACTCCCTTGAGTCTCCACCTATCACATATGCATTTATACAGAAGGGTAGAACTAAAGCCTGTCTTCATGCTAAAATATTACACTGAAAGAAGGATTGTATGAGCAGAAAAGGTGTTTCACTTAATTACTGAACAGCTAAAATATGCCTGCTGATCTTCTCCAGCAGAGGTCTCCCCTACTTGACTACATAGAACTTTTTGTTTTAACCATTCACAACTGGAATGTGGCAGTCTGCCTATGAATAACTGCTACTCTTAACAGCTTTAAAACTAGAAAGCCTAAGAGCTGCTTTGCTTATAGGCATATCTTGCTGGCATATCCCCTAAATGAGATTTTGAAATTCTACTAGACACAGATTTTGGCAACAATGAACTGAATTTCCTTTGCTGTATATTTCATCAATTTATAATTTCAAAAGTAAGTAGAGCATAAATGCAAAAACTCTATTTCTTCTGAAAAAGCTTCATTATATTCTACTTTAGCAAGCAATAGAACCAAAATTAGTCAAATTCTATTTTACTGTAACTCAAACTCTGCATTTCTCCTTTGACTGCTGGCTTACTACTTAAGTAAAATAAATAAAAACAATAGTGATTGACTCACATCTTTTCCTTTTTTTCCTTTACTATTGCTCAAAAATACATCATAAAATCTGACCTCCTTGCATAGACATTCTCTGAGTAGATGTCTTCAGTGGGTACCTATCAGAAACAAGTAACTATTTCTGACTTTTGGGGTTTTTTTGGTCTTTCTATAAAACAGATACAGAGCAGAGACAATAAGCCCAGTAGAACTAGGTGACTCACATTAGTTTCCCCATAAGAATAACTGGTATGCAGCAATGAATGCACTGCCAAGTCAGTTACAGCTGAATTGAAGATAACTATGGTGGGGGTAGGTTATGAACTACTTTGAGATTTTAATAAGCACCTGTAAACATCTTTGGGAGGTTCTTTCTACCCTCTTCAGCTACTCTAAGCCCTCAAGCAACAAAGCTTCTTCCTCTGTTGCCAACAGGCAGCTCATGAAGCCCATTTGGAATTTGGGCTGGCCTCAGATACTTCTCCTCTTCCAGTTTCTCTTAGGAGGGCCTTTTATGTCCATCTGATGCCTGAGGAAGGGAGTGTATTTAGGGTTTATACTGTTCTCTCTGGTGTACTGCCAGTTCCTCATCAGCACACACTGCTTTTTGTGGTCTGAGCAGTGATTTAGTGTCAAACAAGTAACCATGGCACTTCCAGCTGACATGAGTGTTGAAAGGAGAGTAAAGGCAATGGAGAAGACAAAATCCTTTATTCCTGTAGTAGCAGGATTTATTCCCATTACACTACCTCAGATTTTAAGCCCAACTCCTGGATACTGCTTGTTAATTTAAACTCTTAACACAACTCTCCCTCAGCAGCTGGTTGACAGTGGCTCTCCTCAACATCTACACACAGGAGGCAGGTAGTAAAGCACTCACAGCAAACCTGGAAACTGTTTATCTATTCTTTCCAAACACATTATTTCTGGTGGTTCTAGCAGAAAACATGCCCCTCCCTTCTGCAAAGCCAGCTGGAACTTTCAGTGCTCTCAGCTACTTTTTAGAGCCCAACTGGATGTGCATGTGACAGGTGAATTACTACTGGACTGGGAGTAGACTGCTTGTGAAGAGGGCAACAGAAAATCTTCACAAGCAGAGCTGCTGACTTAAAACTTACTCCAAAAAAACCCAGAACAATGCTTTGCTGCACTTCTAAGTCTAAAGAACTCTGATGTAAATATTTAAACAATACAACACATTCATAATACTATCCCAGATATTGGATGGCACTGCTGCTACCCAGACTATTTAGAATTTGGAAGAGACTAATTTAATGACATTATCATGCTATAAAGAAGTTTAAATATTGCTTCTAGTTATTAAGAAACAGAATTTTTTCTTTTAAGTATCTTCTCAACTATGAGTCTAAGAAACATGACTTAATAACCACTCCCTTTATTTGGTGCAAGACTTCTAGTCAGTCTGATCATGAAGCTACCTGCAAGGGATCCAAATGAAATTTCACCTTAAAATATATTCATAATTAAACTACCAGTTAGTGTGGTGTTAAACTAGAAAGACTTTTCTGGAAAAAAGAGGCTTTCTACAGCAAAGTGCAAAATGCTACATCAGTACATCAGGTCATGTACTCAGAGAAAAACAAACCACTGAAAAATAGAACAATAAATGGAAGTTTTTCCTTATATGGCAGAATACTTTCTGTTGTTTCTGGAAGACTGAACAAAATAACCAGTGTGTTTTAACAAGTGTAAGAAGAGCAGGAGATTTTAGCTTGTTTTCAAGTTTGCATTTCTTTGTTTTGGCTTTTTGTTTTGCATCAGTGGATGGCAGTCACTACAACATATCAATTCACTACAAGTCTCCATGGCACAAACACCCTTCTGCCATTCTCTTGTTCTTTGACCCCCAAACTCTAAATGACCAAGTCATGAAGTGTACAACCAACGTGGCACTCTGTAATTCAGCCTTGCTACATTTAGCCTGCAGTTTCACATCTATGAAATCAAACACACACAATATGTGAGAAATTTTTATCATTTTAGAATCAAAATATCCCTTAAAATATTTACATTTTACAGTAAAAAGGATAGCAAAACACAAAGTAATGTACAAGCTTAGGTATTCAAGTTTTCAAAGCATGGGAAATGGTGGGAGAAATGAATTTACTACTACAAATCATATTTTCAAGAACTGAAGGTTAAGAATGCTTCCTCATTAAAACAAGTGCAGTTTAAAGCAAGAACATTCGAGCAGCTCAGCCTTCCAATTTCTGGTCACAAACTGCTTCAGATGCTTAGGAAACACTTGAAAAAAACTAAAGAAATAGACTGGAATTCTTTTATTGTACAACTGAGTAATTAAAAAAAAACTCTTCACACCACCAAGCAGATCCTATTTTGTTATCATGTGTGTGGATTCTGAGGCTTTCCTACAGTCTTTTAAAAACAGTGCAATTTAAAAAGAAGGTTAAGAGTATTAAATTCACCTTGAAAATGATCAGAGCATCTTAAAACAGAAGAGAGCACAAATTGCCAAAGGCAGCAACTATATTGCAGACTTGACTAAAGCCAACTTCATCAGCTAAGAAAATGTCTAAGCCTTTATTGCATATTAATAAAAGAAATCTTTCAAAATGTTGAATATACAGCCATGTAAAATCTTTAAAAAGATGAGAACTCCTACTTCTAGTGACAGTTGGTATCATGACAAAACAGGATGAGCGTTGGTACATCCAGCGGTACCGAAACACAGACTGGCTTCTGCAAAACACCGACAATGAATAAAAAAGATGGCACAACTCTAGCAGGCTTTTGTTGGTTTTATACAAAGTTTTCTGACATTACTGGAACAGTTTCTTTAAATAGGATTTTAAAAGACTGCCTGCATCTTTTTACCTTTTGCTTTTAGTTCTGTCACTGTGGTCCCTATGTCTCTCTCTATTCTTTTCGCCTTCTCGCTCTCTATGTTTCTCTTTGCTTTTCTCCCTCTCCTTCTCTTTTTCGTGAGCCTGTTCATCACTCTTAGGCTTCTCCACTTTTTTTTCTGCATTTCTAGTCTCTCTGGGGCTTTTTCCATCAGCAGCCCTATCGCTGTGCGGAGATCTCAATCTCTCTCTGTCTCTCTGTCCATCCTCTCTACTCTTCCTCTCCCTCTCCTTTTCCTGGTTTCTGTCTCTGCGCCTATTCCTTTCAGAATCTTGCTCCCAGTATTTTTCGTTGCTCCACTCTTTTTCATGTCTGTCTTTCTTTTGTTGATGGGATTCACTGTAAAATCTTTGTCTATGTTGATCATTTTTGCCTCTACTGAACCCTCTCTCCAAATGTTCTTGTCTCCCCCAAGGATCACTGTGGCGCCTTTCTGGTCTCCTGCTGTCTTTACTCGGAAAAAAATTTTCTGGCCCCAAAAATCTTGATTGTTTGTGAGCCACTGGGAGCCCCTGTGCCATGGGTCCAGCATAGTGTGGTGGCTGACCTGATAAATGCGCTACTGGTGGCCACGGCATCATTGGATTTTGAGGAAAGCCGAAGCCAGGAGGAGGAAGAAGTGGAGGTGGTAAATGAGGAGGAAATCCAAACATAGGGTTGTTTTGTGGAGGGAAGTTAGGAGGTGCAGGAGCCTGAAACTGAAATCCAGGTGGATTAGATTTAGGATGCTGGAAGTTCTGCTGCGGAGGTCTAACAGATGAGAAGCTGCCACTTGTGATAGGGCTTGGGACTTTGGAAATAAATTCAGAACGAGAGGAGTTTTCAGTTTCAAAATGAGATGCAGCTGCTGCTGGCCCTCTTCTAAATGTGTTCATTGTTTCAATGTTTTGCATCAGTGCATCCTCCTGTGAGTGTTTGCTATCTTCTGCTTGTGATGCAACCACAGTATCTGCTTTTGCTGCCATCGAACTGTACTGCGTCTCATTGGTTTGGGCATCACTTTGATACATGCTTAAGCCCACTTCTCCTGAAGACTGTTTATTCTCTGAGTCAGTTTGATCATTTCCTGATACGCTCTGTCGCTCTTCGCTTCTGCTAACGTCTCCTTCCTTGTTTTCTGAAGCATTAGTCTGTTGGCTCCGGCCGGCTGCCTGTCGCGGGTCTCTTTTGAGATTAATAAATGGTGGTGGTTTAGAGGTATTAGCAGTGACACCTTCAGCAGAGCCTACATTAATGTTGTTCTCATTAGGTTTTTTCCCTGCATTGGATGAGGAAGAAGAAAAGCTGGTATTTGTGGTCCTTTTGACTTCCTGTGCAGTATTATCCTTGTCAGGTAACTGCCGCTTCGTGTCAGTTTCTTTACTGTCTTCCGTTTCTTTATTCTGTGACTGAGTAGACAAATTTGCCAAAAATGCTTCTGTGGAGACATCTGGAGGTTTTCCCTTCAGACTCAACCCTATTAAAGATCCAGAACTTCTTGCAGAACTTGAGGTCCCTCCATCTGCTGCATCCCCAGTTACAGTAGTGTTAGTAGATTCCTGTAGATCATCCGAACTAGCCTTTGCTTCACTAGCTTCGGTAGCTGCCTCAGCAATATCCATGTCTTCTTCTTTGGAGGTTGCCTGTTCATTTAACAGTGGTATGTCTTCACTGGGGTTCACTTCAGACTTGCTCTGTTCATATACCTGCCCTGTTGTACCCAACAGGCTCTGAAGAATATCATCCACTGGCAATGGTTTATTTGCTAGCTCCAGAGTAGAAGGCTGATTTTCCCACCCAACCAGGACTCCAGGAAGAAATCTGAGAGGCTTTGGTGGTTCATGTTTGGTACTTTCCACCAACGGTTCAGTAACTGCTGCAACATCTTCAGTGTTAGATTGCTGAGGTTTATTTCTCTGCTTGTGTAGCACAGTTGTGAAGGAATTGAAAAAATCATTTTCTTCCTCTTCTTCTAGTGCCAACTCATGGTGAGAGACTTCAGGTTTGTTTGGTTTGCTTTTCTTCTCTGGTGGCAAGTTACTCAAGGTACTTTCAGAAGCTTCATCCACCAAACTACTAGTAACACTTGCAGCAGCAGTAATTTGCCTCTTCATCTTCTGGCGAATTATCAATCCCAGTAATAAATTTGGTCGATGTATTTCAATCCCTGTAAAAATTGGGACAGCAATTTATCATCTCCTTATGTTTTGGTTAAGGCAATCACTTTACCAAAGTTAAGTGCCATACTCTTACAATATATTATAGAATGTATTCATTTTATTACATTTGAAATGTCCATCATTAAACAGAAGAAGTACTTAAGATAATAAAAAAATCTATTTCCAAGATAAAATTATTTCAAACACTGCATATTAAAATCACTTTAAGGTATACTATTAGCTATCTCCTCACTAAGTATTATTTTCTACATAATTTAGGTTCTTGCAAAAAAATATGAGTTGTAGCTCACCCTCTCTTTGTTTCAGTCCTGCCTATCTCAAAAGAAGAAATCATCTACACGTTTTTATAACCAAAATAAATTGATACAGAATAACTCAGGTGTAAGCAGAAAACTGAAAGCCACTTCAGGGTCTTTTCTTCTTGCCAATCTGGTTTTTAACCTTTCTAGATCTGTTTTAAGGAGGTTTTGAACACCTGAGAAAAAGGAATGAGTACATTTCAAATAATGAAAAATACTATTTGAAAGTTCCAGCATCAGTCTGGAACTCAATATGGTTCCTAGCACAATGCACTTACATCAGTGAATTGACTGCAATTGTAACCTAGAAAGTCACCCAGGTTAGAGGAAGTTCCAAATTCCAAGCTGTACTTACCAGGCCCATCAAAAGGCACAAGATGATGTGGGACTTTGTCTGAGGAACCTAGAGGGATGAGGTACAAATCTTTCACTTGCTTCATGTTATTGGCTGCTACGCCATAACGTTTCCTACTGCTGAAATAGGCAAACAGCAAAGCATAGGATATCTGATCCTCTTCAGTTACAGGGGTAAAGCGAACTACACAGATCTCCTGTGTGCAGAGACAGAAAAAGAGGGTCAGGAACATTTCTGTATTGAATTTTAATTGCTTTAGTGATTGCTCCCCACCCTTAATATTACTAGAAAGCTTTATTTCATAGTCTGCGGGGTCTGAGACATCCATTAATATTAGGTGAAGACCAATTACTCAGATCCCAGAACTATGACCAAAGCCCAGCTGAGCAGTTGGCACTGGGGCTGATGCTGTCTAATGGCTTAATTAATAACCTGGAAGATGGGACAGGAGAGGCCCCACAAAACTGAGATGGCACCTGATCAAGGACAGCAGTCAATATGTTGAAAGGGTGGCTGCCAGTCCTCAGTAAGCTGAAAAAATGAGTTGACCTTTGGAAGGTCAACAAAGCAAATAAAATCTTGCACCTTGAGATGGAGTAAACCCCCACAGCAGGACAATCTCAGAGACTGGCTAGCTGGAAAGCAGATTGGCATAAAAGGATGTGGGGCTCCTGGTGCACAAGTTGAATATGAAGCAGCAATGCACCCATGCCAAGGCCAACTGCACGTGAATGTCAGAACTGAAGCAACCATCAGACCAAAGGAAATGATTATTCCTTTCTGTCCAGCACTTGGAGAAAACTCTCTAGTTTTGGGCTCCCCAGCACAAGGACAATCTGCATACAGTGGGACAAGTACAGCAGAGGACCACTAAGATGGTTTTGCATACCACATAACAGTACCAAAACAAAAGGGTAACACTTGAGACATGTGGTGTCCAAACATTCATGACGAGACACTGTCTCAAAGGAATACAAGTATTCCTCTGAAACAGCAAATGACAGGTGAAGGAGAGATAGTAAGAAAACAGCTAGATAATAAGAAAATAAATCACACCAGCTGTCATGCCTCTCATTCAACATAACCACCAGTTATCCTTAAAAGTGTCATGTATTTCACAAATATCCCAGGGAAAAAAGATCTTTGGGGTGAAGAGGATGCATGTTAAACAGCAAACCTTCAGTATATAATGTTCTTACCTTGGTCCCTGAAGCTTTGATTTTTTCTACATACTCCCAGACAGTGTGAGGAGATATCCTGCCACCTACTTGAATACTATCAGGTAAATCCTATGAGAAAGGACAACAGAAATCTGTATCCAACCTAAAAATTGTGGTAGATCCTTCATCTAGTATGTTGCACATATTCAAAACATACTTAATTACTTCAGTTCTTCAATTATGATTTTTAAATATCAGTAGAAGTGACAACAGTAGAAATAAATTGAATTTTTAGATATTTATGTTTGCAGTGCAAAGTCAATGATCTGTATAAATTAGTTACTATTCAATACTGCTCATCTAGACCTCCCTAAAAAATAAATTTATTTCAGTAATATTAACTACAAACATAACTGTACTGTGCTCTGGAAACATTCAAGTTACCTGTAAGATAAACTGCTATAAAAGCCCCACACCTACATGTGTAATGAACTTCCAAAACCTTAATCATGAGGGGAAATCAAAACCCACACACATGTATATATAAACATAAATTTGTTCTTGGATGCTGCTGAGTTCACTGTACACAAGGAACAAAAAAACATGCTTTCAGAATCATTTTGGAACACCTAAGGACAAAATTCAAAATACATACCCTAACCTATGGCCTCACACAACTACTTTACTCAGTACAATGACCATGCTTCACTGCCTTTCATCATTATACTATTACTAGCCTACAAAGTAAACAAGGTGCTAAAGTTAATTAACCAATTGTTCACTCTTTGCAGTAGATATAAATACCTCTGTTAAATACTCAAAAGAGCCAGAAACTGGATAAGCCTTAATAACAAACTTGGCCACTGAAGGCATATTGATAAAACCCTTCCAGATGAAATTCAGGCGTGCCAGAAACAGACTTTCACACTCCACAGTACCAGGGGTTTCTGACCTAAAGAAAAACAACAAAACCCACTTTGTTTAGGACATACCACGTAAGATAATGTAAAACATCATTTTTTCTTTGTAAAACAAATGATGTCATTAAGAACTATTCAGTTAAGCACACCTGAGGGTCAATAAAAAGAGATAGGCAGACAATCATGTTTCTCCTCTTCAAGTGAAGTAGATTCATGTTACAGAAAGGACAGTCTAATAAGTAGCACATTAGTTCATTACTGTATCTTTTGAGAATGGAGAAGGTACTTAGTCCCAGAGTTGTTAACTGCTACTAAAGAGGACACACACACACACATGGATGCTGCAGAACAATAAGATCTTCCCCTGCAACAGGGAGAATAGGAGAAGAGAAGATACTGCCTGCTGGCCTAGCCTCACTCTGCTTTCCCATCTCCTACATTTTATTGTGACACTGTCTGTCCACACCCTGAATACTTGTGTCCCCCTTCCCTTCCCTTGCCCCACCACTGGCTCCTCATCTCTTCTCATCCATGTATCGCTTCCACAGCTTCTGTGAGTGCCTCCTCCCAAATCCAGTGGTTTCCCCACTGTTTCCCCTAAAAATAAAGCCTCAGTTTTATCAACAAACCAGCTGCAAAGAATAAATGGAAAGACTTAAGTAGAATGTTTCTCAACCTGAGGGTTTCCTCACAGAAGATGTTACAGTCACATTTCAGCATTTTCCAACATGCTGTCACCCAAATATTCTAGGCACTCTATTAGCAGTTTAAAGCTAGCTGCTCAGCAGTACCAGATGTTGTGCTGTTACAGTAACACAGTAACCTACATTTCTTTCTGTCTACACTAGGAACTACTTCTTTGAATCTTTAGCAAGCTATTCAAAAAAGCAGAGTCCACCCTCCTCAGTAAAGGCCCACGCTGTCTTGATACAAGGTAGAATGAAATCTGGTCAGTTCTAAATAACTTGGAGTTATTGTACTATATATATTTATTATTATATATAATATTATATTGTTATATGTATGTCTAGAAAATCCTCTCTCGAGCCAGAAACAAATAGCCTCATAAATTGCAATTCCCTCACTTGTAGGTAGCAAAGTATGGAAGAAAATGAAGAGAGCTGACAGCAAATATGGCAAAACATCAAACAAGCTGCTGCTGCTAATTGTAGTTTCTAGAAAAATGTTCCTTTGAGGTTTGAAACTAGCCTGGTTTATCCATGTAAATGCTCTGTTTGAGCAATCTCATTCCCTAGCTTTATATATACACATGTATGAACACACAGATATTCCACTGCAGCACTGTACACACTACATTCCTTCTAACAAAACACAACATGAAATCTATATCTTGACTTTTTAAGGTGAATTCATGTGTTTTTAAACCTTGTTGTACCAGAAAACATAAAGTAGTTTACTTTTCCCAAAAAGAATATGTATTAATGAGAAGTTTGTAATCACAATAATATAAGTAGTACTATTTATACAAATGCATAGCATTGTTTACTCCAGCAGAGAACCCTATTCCTAACAGGTGGATAGCTTCAAGTACACAAGTGGATTAATGAAATGCCACTAAAAAACCCAGCTTTAGTCATAGCAGCATTAATAAAGATTAATAATAAAGACTAATTAAAGGTAATAATTTAAAAATACTGTTTCTACAGTTTATATTACTTTGGAAGAGGTGGGAATGATGATTTGGATGAGTCTTGCTTATCATCTTCCAGTAACTCTGAAGCTAAAATACTGGATGTTGAAGACAGTGCATCTGCAATGCTCTCTGCTTCATTGTCTGACTGCTTCCGGGCAACTCCAACAGACACCTTCACTTTCTTGGTAGACAGATCATCAGTAGGTGGTGCCATTCGGCCTGCAGGGAATCAATTGCAATGCTTTTTAGTTTTCACTGAAGTAGTAAAAGAGGAGTTCCTCTGAAGCTATGGAAGGCACACCAAAAATATTACATATTGTCATTGTAGTGGGATAGGATAAAGAAATTGTGGTTTATACAGCTGAGGGAGCTGGGGTTGTTCAGCCTGGAAAAGAGAAGGCTTCGGGGGGACCTAATAGTCACCTTCCAGCACCTGACGGGAACTTACAGAGAGGCTGGAGAGGGCCTGTTTACAAAGGCCTGTAGTGAAAGGACAAGGGGAAATGGCTTTAAATTAGAGAAGAACAGATTTAGATTAGGTATTAGGAAAAAGTTCCTTCCCATGAGGGTAGAGGAACACTGGAACAGGTTGCCCAGGGAGGTGGTTGAGGCCCTGTCCCTGGAGGCATTGAAGGTGAGGCTGGACAGGGTTCTGAGCAACCTGATTTAGTTGGTGATGTCCCTGCTCACTATAGGGGGTTGGACTAGATGACCTCTGAAGTCCCTTCCAACCCAGATGATTCTATGAAATTTAAACATTGTATGTGTTTATACAATGTTATATATATGAATATTGCCACTGTAATAGGGTAAGTTAAAGAAACAAGGAATCAACAGTAGCATGTACACCCATTAATGTGATTTCTTTCTCTGAAGTCTTTTTTCTTTGAACAGAAGGCAAGTTTATGCCAACAGCTTATCATTTTAATATTGTCCCTTTTGTAAACTATGAAGTAAAACAACTTGCCACCAAACAACTGAGAAACTTCATTCTTGAAGTATACTGAGATTTATGACTGAAAAGCACTATACAAGCATGACATATTTCTTTTGACCTGCTTTTCAAAATTACCTATACAGATTTTGCAGTTAAGATCAAAGAGATGATTTTTATGTTGACTTGTGGTGTCCAGAGATGTAGATTCATTTACTTCTTTGTCACCTTCCTCTGACTTCTCAAACACCTTCATATTAGGTTCCTAAGAAAAGTCAAACACATTTCAGTTAGCCTTTCTTTTTGCTGCTAATATTCCTAATACTGTTATTCATATTGCTTAAATGATTTATGGTATTTTCTTCCCCTCATACATAAAACTTTCTCTTCTGCTGCATAGCCTAAAAGACTATCACAAAATCTACAAATGCATTAAGAATGAATTTGTGTTCCTAAATATCATTTAGATATGATTTAGAGTACTTTCTGCTATTACCAGAATTCATCCAACAGTCATAGGCACAACATGGCAAACACAGAACCACCAGGCTCAGAAGTGGAAGTCATTAAGGATAAAAAAAAAAATCCCAAAAGAGGTAACACATAAATTACAGATCTGAACAACAAAATCATGACCAAACCAAATTACAACCATATTAGCTATGAATTAAATACAATGTGTTGCTGTGTTTTCTTTTCTACCTGAACTTCCATGACTTCCTCTTGTTCTTTTATTGGTGTTTCACTTTCAATTTCTATTTCTCCTTTGTGAGTAATTTTTGTGATAGGTCTTCTTTCAACTTCCCTCTGTTCTTTCTCAATCATTTCAATGGTCTATCAAAACAGGAAGCTCCACATGTTTACTTCCATACAATATAACTTAGAAATTCACAAATATAACAACAGAAAATAGAACTGCAATTACAAAACCTTCTGGGGAAAAAAGAATACATTATTATTTTGCAAATGTCAAGTGGTTTCATAAATCAGCCAGTCTGACTTCACCTACAGTACAGAAAGTACTTTCTGGGAAGACAAAAAAACAAGCATCAACTCTTCTCCCATAGCAACATGAACAATGCAGGACATAAATACCTCTAGATTTGTATCATTTTTCAAGAGTTTGTGTTTTAGGACATAAATATAATGCTCCACCTCAAAAAAAAAACATTAAAAAATGGATATGCTAATCACTGCTGCTTTTTTCTGTTGCAAAGTAAATTAAGCATAAACTATTAGTTCTAAAGTTGCTTCTTAAAGCACATTTCTAGTTCTCAAACCAGAAACAGTTTGTGTTGGCTGTCCCCAATATTTTAAGCCTGGATTCATAAGGAAACAAAGATTCTCTGATTGCTTTATCTGTCTGCCACATACCCACAGTTACTTTTGAATGCACTGGGGAAACTTAAATAAGTCAGTACATAGTAGTTTCAAAGTCTTGCTTAAATAGGAAAATGAAAAATGCAGTTAAACAATACATTGCTATATATTTTACATGTTGTATTCCATTTCAACTTCCAGAAATTTTGAAGCATTTCTCTTAAATATTTAAGACCCTTCAGTAATTTTTGAGCAGCATACACTTTTGTTTTGAAGCTGTTCCTCACAGCAGTGGAACATTGTTCTGTACAGTCTCTTTTCAGTATTTTATTACTGGTTATAAACCAAGATGTAATAAAGATGTAGTAGAAAAGATGGATAGCTACAGAATAAACAAACTTATGCCTTTCTATGTTCTCAAAATAACTTTGAAATGACAGAATCATTCAACAACTGGTTTTGCATAGGAAAAGTTGCTATAACTCACAATCCCTAGCATCATAAAACCCAACCACAATAAATACCAGATAACACTACCCAAATGTTGTGCCTTTCAGTTCTATGAAGTGGCATACAGATAGAAAATACTCTGCCAATTTAAATCCAGATTTTGTAAACTAGAAAACTTGTTCCTGTAAAGCAGCCATGTCTAAGCAGCTGCAGTTAACAATCATTGGACTAACCACCCAATACAGAGGGGAGTATCTAAGCAAAAGGTATTTTCATATTCCAGCTTCTCCTTATAAACTGTTAACACAAATACAGGGTGACTTTATTTCAAGAGGAGTAATGCTCAAACTGACCTAATGAATTTCCTACACTTTGCTGAGGTTTGTTTAGGGTTTTTTGTTAGTTTGGTTTTCCTTTAGACTGCTTTTCAGACTGGCAGATCAGGTTTTGAGCTTCAGGTTTACTTTTTGGTCAGTGAATTGTCATGCTCCATCAGTGTTTAACTTATAAACAGTACCAGTTTGGTTTGGATTGTCTCTCTGTTTTTAAGAAACTGGTGTCTATGAAGGTCCAGCTAGAGCTTTAAAATCTTGTTGGAAATAAAGACAACAGAAGCCTTTGCTCTTGAGACAGAATTAAAAAACAGAAAGCAGCAACCAAGTTGCACAGCAAAAGAAAATGCAGTTTCCCCTCTTTCAGGAATTTACCACACTTCTTTCACTTCTGTCCTAACAACCACTTTTGCTTTTGAATACTGAAAAATTAGAGAGATCCTCCTGATTAGTCAGAGTTGCTTTGTACAAGATGCATTCTGTTCTGTCTCCTGACACCTAACCTTGCATACAGAAGTTAAATATGCTTAGACAGTCAACTAAACAACAGAAATTGATAAATCTCACGTGTCTGTTTTCTCTCTGTCTCCAAGCAGCCAGTTCTTTGGAAGCCAGTTCTTCTGGGCTCATTTTTATTAGATGGTCTGGAGTAACCTCTCCTTTCAGTACTTTCTTAAATAATATCTAGAAGAAAGAAGGAAAGTCAACTATAGCTAGCAAGACAAAAACAGCTCCCATGAGAAAAAGCAGAAAAGCAATATACAACATACTTTATACAGCTAGATGGATCAAGTGGTTTTGCTACTATTATTACTGTAGGAAGAAGTAGTAGATTTTAGAACATAGCAAGCTTAATTCCAGAGCCTCATTTATTCTACATAACAGAATGTATCTACATGTACAGCTACATGTACCCTTAATGATCTGATGTCTAACTAACTGTGTTTCCAAAGGAGAAAATGAGTTTATGCCCATTGAAGGAATTAACCTGGACTTTTTTCTTCTGTAAAGGTTCTAATCCCCTGTATTACACACCAGAAATAATCTAGTATTAAAGAGGATGTCTGTGCTTGACTGACTGAATTGAATTCCTGGGGTAAAAAAAACCCAACATAATTTAGCAGTAAGAGCAAAGAGAAGCCAGTGACAGAATTTAGCTTGTTCATGTAATTTACAGTTGGCCAACTGGAATAGTAAAATACTACAGACAAAGCAACTTGATCAGAATAACTGATTAGAAAGACAAAAGACAGAAGTCAAGTAGGTAAGTGTAATGTTGAGCTGAGATGTTCAATAATGGGCTCATAGAAAGCATTAGGCTTTGAAATCCCACTACAAAAAGTGCATTAGGAGCAAGGAGTTGAAGAATTAATGGTTGGGAAAAAGCAAAAAAGAACACAGTTTACAAGAGGGTAAACAACATCAAAGAGATGAGGAAACCTACAAATAAACAGTATAAATGGTAAAAATAGAAAAAGCATTGAGAGAGAAAACTGTCCCTTTAATCTACAGCAAATAAAGAATTCTATAAAGCACAAAAGAAAAATTAGACATACATTATTTTTAGGATCTTTCAGATTGAACATTAAACTTCTGTATTTGTTTTTATACTTGGAGTCAGTATCCCTAAAAAAAGAAAACAGCTCTTTTTCAATCCTTGTGGCAACTTTGGCTGCTCTCTCCTCAGGAATCTTTAAACTGGAGTCTGTCAACCTGGGAGAGAACACAAGGGCAAACATTACCAAATGCTTCCAAATAATGACCTTTTTTTTTATATCTGCCTTCTGAAAGAAGGATCACTAATTTCTTTCAGGAATATACCTTTACCTTTTCATCAGAATTTCCTTCAGAGACTGCTTGACACTTTGCCTGATCTGGTCAGCAGATGGTTTGGAAGCTGGCACCGCTGGCGAGTGCGTCGCAGCAACGGATCCCTTCTCATTCTTCTTCTTCTTCACTTCTTGTTTCTCATGACCACCTACCAAAACACAGTCTTAAAACCTGCTCTTAGAAAGCATGGCAATTATTTTCTGACTCAGAATTTCAAAGTTGAACAACAAGGTATCTAAAGTCTAAAAGATCTTATCAAATATCAGTGTAAAATATATTTCATAGATTTCAATTTACATGTAACCCTGACATTTTCAACTGTTCTAGCCCACCAATCATTTTCAAAAGGCATCAGCATTGGCAAAAATCCTGAAAAGCAATGTTTGGGGTTTTTTAAACAAGAACTCAAAGCTTGAGTTTAGGAATTAAAGACACAATTCTGACACAAAACCTCACTATTCTTGCTGCTGAGATTTCAGTCCCACAGGACAACGATTTTGTATTACCATGATCTTAGAAGATTAATGCTTCCTAAAAGGATGCCAGGGAGAGCACAAGGGTTGTTGGAAGGGGAAATACATCCCTTCAACCTTTCAAATCAAATTTAGATGAAAATCTGACAGCTCAGTGTGAAATACAGTGTTCCCCTTTGAAATGAGCTGATACAGTTATTTGTCAATCTGTGCAAACGACATCAGTAAGTCAAAGGATAATTTATATACCAATTAAACCACTTTTATGTTCATTATTTCATTGTACTATATGGAAGAGTATTTCCAAGTTTTCTGCAATGTGAAATAAGGTTTAATACAGAGATTTGTCTGTGTACTTTTTCTCCCATTCTTGAATATGTGAACATCCTCTATTATTCAAACAGGAAACACACATCCACAGAGGAAACATCTACCTGCTCAATAAAATCTAACAAGAAATGAGAAGTAAAGATCATAAGCATTATGGGAATAAGCAGCTCTTCAGATCACCATCACTTGGACTATAGAACATGGTATGAAAAACTGATACTATGAAGACAGTAATCTTTCACTACATATTGGCCTTCCAGTATCTGAAGGGGGCCTACAAGAAAGCTGGGGAGGGACTTTTTAGGAGGTCAGTGACAGAACCAGGGGAAATGGGTGTAAGCTAGAGGAGGGCAGATTTAGGTTGGATATTGGGAGGAAGTTCTTCACTGTTAGGGTGGTTAGACAGTGGAACAGGTTGCCCAGAGAGGTTGTGGGTGCCTCATCCCTGCAAGCTTTTAAGACAAGGCTGGATGGGGCCCTGGGCAACCTGATCTAGTGGCTGGTGTCCCTGCCAGACAGGGGGGGTGGAACTAGATGATCTTTAAGGTCCCTTCCAACTCTGATGATTCTATGATATATGTGAACTACAGTATGGAGTATTTCCCCAAGCCTCAGTACCTGATTTTGTTGGCCTTTCAGCCACACTAGGGGATTCTTTATTCATTTTCTCAGTTTTCTCTTCAGGGGATCTCCGAGGAATTACAGCAGCTTGGGATCCTTTTCGAGCAGGAACGTGTTGCCCCTTTCTGGGATCTGAGTCTCTGGACTCTGACAAGTTCTTCCCATCACCAGATTCCTGAAACAAACATTTGCAGTTATTTTAAAAGGTATGGGATACTAAGGAATATCCCTTAACCAGTTGTAGTCAGGTATCCACAGGAAGTCACTGAAGTTCAGAAAGCACATGTAAACCAAAATGAAACAGAACAGCTTACATGTCAGAATTAGAATACTACTCTTCAGAAATAAGATAAAAATGATTAGTGATGATTAAGTTATGACAAATATGATGCTACAGACTAAAACACTCTAAAACACTGAAAATATCTCATTGCTCTTGCAAATTACCCTTTGGCTAGTAAAAAGACACAATGGCCCTCATCAAAATGGTAGGCATTTTCTTCTATATACACTCTAAAGTTAAACCTATCAAAACTAAAATACTGGGTTCATATTGTTTCATAACAGCAGGAGTTAGGAGGAAACTCTTTTTATCCCCAATAATCAGCAGAACTGTAACCATTAAACCAGACTCACCCTTCTGAAGATTTTGACCTTATGCTTCCCAGTGTCCTCTGGCTGCTTTGCTTTTTCAGCTGTTACATTTAGATTACAAGTAGGTGTTTGCTTTGAAATCCCCAGTTTTTCACACTCCATTGCTTTCTCTTCTCTACAGATTTCAAGTTTCACTTGAGTATTTGGTGCACTTGGATCATGACACTCCATCTTTTTGTCTTCTTCAGCACAGCATTTCACACATACATATTCTTTATCTTCTTCTCCCATCTGCTGTGCTTGAGAAAGACTCAGTCCAACACAATCACCATGAAACCAATCATCACATCTACCACAGCCTACCATAAACCTGAAAACAAAGTAAGGCATAAGTCAGTATACAGACCACAAAAGAAGACACAGCAACTTATGCAGAATGCACCACATGTGTTGATTTGTGCATCTCAACAATTTGCTCTTACCTGGTAAGTCATTTTCTCTGCAGCTTTACATCCATCTCCAGCCTTACCACATGGTATCATCTTCCTGAGAAAGAGTTTTTTTGCCTTTTTGCAGTAGTCCAAGAGACTATCCTAACCTCATTATCTTTTTGTGATCTGCCCCTAAATCCTACCAGATTCCAACAGAATTTTTTCAGACTACTATTAAAGAAAAAAAAATGATAGAAATGTAAAAAAACCCAAACCAAACAACCCAAAACAATAACAGCCAACCAACCAAACCCTAACCACACCAAAACTCTTAACATCCAGTACAACTCTGTTTGAGAAGACCTGGGAATTTTCATGCAAGATCATATCATTCATTCTTCCTTTCAAATAGGATTGTCCTTACAGCAGAAATGTATCAACAAATGCAACCTTCCACAGCAGGAAGAGATGTTAGTGTTTTGACAAATGAGCACAGCAACATCTAGCCACTGTAAATGAATTTGTATTTCACAATCCTTAGCCCATTAATAGTGCATTATTTCCAGAAGGTGCTTTTTATTCTCCTCACTGGTGAACATGGGGCCTGGTGTTTGGCTTCCAGCTACACCTGTGTAGCTTGCAGCAACTGGTTGTTTGTTTTAAATGAGGAACATGCCACTTTGGTGTTGCTATTTTATTCAGAGCTAACAGTTATTTAAAGAATGTTTTAAACATCAAAATAAGCATCATTTAAAGGATAACTTTCATCTCAGAGTCACTACAATTGCTTTGTTATTCCAAAAGTAAAAGTGGTAATTCCTAAAAGGAATAAAAGTTATTATTCCAAAGCAAAACTTTAGGTACAGACAATATTTTGAAATGGCTGTAAAGATAATTTCATCTAAAATAAAGCTATCATTTCCTGACTATTCTGTGAAAACATTTTGAAAACTTCATTTGGTGTCAGTAGCACCTAACTATACCAGTAGGTACAATTTCCAGTGGAACCATTTGCAAAGGATGTGGAATGTCAAAGTGACCCAGGTTAAACACCTCACTAAATCTGTTTCAGACACTTACATCATAGTAAGTATTTTTTCCTATCCTTTCTTTTCATAATGAACCTGACATCATTACTGAAGGTCTGCTTTCAAATGATGTAGAAAGAGCTCTTGCATTATCCACCCACATTCTCTTTCCTCTTTTGGGTTTGTTTTTGGTTTATATTTAAATAAACTATATTAAGCACATGTACTATTACATCTGGATGAAGAAAATCCAGAGGGACTGCAAATCTATCATAAAAAGTGCAACTTCTTTGTCAATACTGAAAAAATATTTACTGAACTACTGATTTTTAAATTCTACAGAACACAGCCCAGGTTTTAGAAGTAATTCAAACCCTGGTTGCTTCAGCAATATAGTCAATAAAATAAATACACAGCCTTACAAGCCCTGTCTCTTTAATCCAACATCCTATAAATAATAATATTTAATATTATTATATATATTATATATCCTATAAATAATATTTAATCCAACATCCTATAAATAATAATATCCTATTATAAGATAATTCTAAGGAAAATGATTCCTAATGATTCCTATCCATGATCCTGGCTTGATCTGCTGACCTGCCACTTTCCAAGACACTAAGTATTAACAGAAAGTATGTTTGGAGTATTCTCCTTCTCCAGAACTGTAAATGAACACTCCAGGTGACTTGATGCAAGTCCTGTATTCAAGAAATGATGTCTCAAGAGGTGAAAATTCTTACTATCTAACAGGAGACATTAGAAATAAGAACAGAAAATACTGTGGCTTTATGTTCTGTCCTTACTTAATGCTGCTGAAGCAAACACTCCTCTGCTGCAAAGGGAGCCTGGGAAGTTTTAAAACTCCAGCAGTTGTAGTAAAAGATCACTTCCAGCTTCACTACCTTATGATGCTCTCTGCTAGATTTGAAGAAATCAGGTTTTAAACCACTTTAATTGACTTTATTTCCCCCTAAGCTGCACAGTAGCAACCAGCACCTGTGCATCTATTCAGCAGTTTCAAATAGGAACCCAGAGGTTCCTTCACTTTTTGGCAGTGTCTGAAATCTTTTCAGAACCATGTTCTGAAAGATCATGAAGATACAAGAAGATCATGAAGATACAAGAAAGGTAACATTAGGGGAGAAGTGCTTCTGCTGGTCTTACCACAGTAATACCACAGCACTTACAAACAGGAGAGAGAAGTGTTAGGGCTTCAACACAAGGATGATTGCTGCTGTCTGGGAAACTAAAGCCAAATAAGTGCTGACAGGAAATGGAGCACAAATTCCTATTTCCTAACTGCAAGGATCCACAAAAGGATTCTTTACCACAGGATAAATCTTGTACCATTGCAAGAAAATATTAAGTAAAGCTTTGGCAGCACTGGCACTGGTTCAAAAAATTCCAAACATAAGTTTTTCTGCTAAGATAAACACAGCCAAGGGCTTCTTTCTTAAAGGCTGTGTTGGTGTACTAATGAACAGATGCTTTTTGGTTAAAAATAGAAGGAAATCAAGAATAAATTGTCTTGAAGTCATAGCTTCTACTACTTGAGTATTTTAAAAAATGATGTATTTTTTCCACAGTAGTTCAGTCATTAAAGACTGATTTGTTAAATGAGCAAGGCAGACTGCAGCCTTTAGCAAACCAAGCAAAATCTTGATTAATCAGTATTTTGAAAGTGGACTAAATCTGAAGAAACTTCAGAGCCTAAACCACTTAAGATGCTGCACATCTTCAACTGAATTTAACTGACAGCATGTGGAATTTTTCAGCTTAACTCACACACAGCAAATGGGCAACAGAGATGGTGCATGATAGAAGTAAAGTACCAGGATAGACATCCAGTCTTTCATCTTTATTTTCAGGTCTATCACAAAAAAACCCAACAAAAACCCAAAACAACAACAAAAAAATACCCAAACAAACAAAAAAACCCTAACCACAGCCAACCTCTCACACACACCCCAACAAACACACACACAAGGAACCACAGCACTCCTCAGGGTGAAGAGATGTCACTCAAGCCATCTTAAGCAAACTCCTCAAGATGGAATCTCCAATTGGCTTCACTCCAGTCCTCACAATAAGGTTTCAGTTACACTACATTTAAACACATCCAATAAGACCTTCAGAGTTCAGGATTCAGAAACTAAGGCTAAAAAGAGAATCTGGAAGAGTCCATTAAGCCTGTACTATAAACTAGAATGTAGTGTTTACAGTTGAAACCTAAACCCTAGTAATACAAAAATGGTCATATAAATACTGGTGCTGCCTGCCTAAAAAATTTAGTGTTTCTGCTACTATTTTCAACTACAACCTCTGAGGTTGGGAGAGAATATACTGATTTTGACACTATTAATATAAATAATCACTTTTACCATAAGGCCACTTTTACATCTGTATCTGTTTTGCTCATCTGCACACAAAATACAATTCTGCTTTTTAACAGCAATTATAATTGAGTAATGAGCAATGCTCAAAGCCTAAAAAGGAGAGTCAAGGGAAACTGAAGCCTGGCTTGAAGGATCAAGGATGTCCTCTTGCACAGCTGTCAGAGTTCTGACTGAAGAGGTTCTGAAGTCTTGGACTATTAAAACACCAAACTTTCTGACTGCAGATTGATTCAAGTTTGAAGTGCAGGAGTTTTACCCATGTTGTAAGGCTGGATTGGAAGATGTAAAGCTGAAAGAGAAAAAAAAAAAGTGTTTTAAAATATTAAATCATGTCACATTCATGTAACAGAATTGCTTTCACTGTATTTTAACATAAAACCAAAATAAAAGAGCTGACAGGACAGGAGACAATACTGCAGTTCACTGGAACCTTTGCACTGAGTTTGGAATTATTTCATTCCTTTAATGAATCCTCTTGGTAGTCAACACAGCAGCACAAAAAGATGCACCTTAAAATCAGGAAGTAATAAATGACACAAAAAAGAGAGATAATAATGCAAACCTTCCACAGTCTCTCTTACAATTGGGAGACTTTCCTTGGTCTGTTGTAGTAAATTAAATTAATTTGCTAGATGAAGAACTCAGGCTTGAACAATTTATTTTCCAAACACACAGGCCATGTTTTAAAATTAATTTACACACATTCCATTTATGTAACAAAAACAAGTTTCCAGAGAAATCCATGACTGGGAAGTAAGATTTTACAAGCAAAAGGGGTAGAAAGCATCTTATTGATAAACCAATTCTAAAGCTATGCTTGTAAGTAAAATCAAAGACAAAAAATTGGGAGCTATCAAAATAGTTCAGTAGGGGCCAGTAATGAACATTTTAAGATGCCACACAAAATCACTGACTTCAGAAATAACTGTATCCCTCCAGTCCCCTGCATCTGTGGTACACAGCATAGGGAAAACACTGCAGCAGGACTCAAATCTTAAACCTGCCAAATACACTATTCAAAACAACAACCTCTCCTCAAATTCACCTAAGAAGAGTAAAACCACTCTCTACACAGTTTTTAAGGACTTCTGTATTTAAAGCATGCCTTGCAATAGCATTTCCCCCCCTTGATGGCATTGTTCATCAATCTGCTACAAGAATCTGTTGTAAATTTATATTAACATTACAAGTGTGTCTCAGCTGCATGGATGGTGCAGCCCAGTCAACTTTAAAGCAGAGACACTGCATGGAGGAAACTTTTTCCTTCAGCTAATAAACACATTAGTAGAAGAGAAGATATTCATGGCAGCTGTAGCACAGCCTACATTCCACATCAGTGAAATACTAGGGGCTCAACTCAAAGTTAAGGGAAACAAGTGTTTGCTAAAACACCATGTGCACTGCCTTGGAAGAGTAGATACACATGAGCCATTTCTCCTTTGCTTTCTGGACAAGTCTAACACTGGGGATATGTTATTCAGGTTTTGATCTTCTAGAAACATGGACAACCTGTCTTCAGAGAAACACTCTCAGTAAATCTCTTCACAGGGAATTTGCAGCACAGGAAAAAGATTCTGCAGGCTTAGGAAAAAAGTTTTAAATGTCAAGAACCCATCTTTTATGCCATGTAAGTTTCTTTTCTAATTGTCTTTATTTTTCAAATTACATGAACCTCTCCAAAAAAAGAACTGAGCAGAGGGACAAAGAACCCTGTGCTCTTTAAACTAAAGGTGGAGTCAAAACAAGAAAAATAAACTTCTAAAAAACCTTGGGGGAAAAAAAAGGGGTACACAATACATCTTCTCACATTGATCACAAATCTGAGGGGGCAGGGAGAAATCAGTAAGGGATGATCCATTACCAGTGGAGCATGCACATGTTCCAGCTTCCATGATGAGGGCTGTAGATTCTATAAAATGCATATATATACACAGACATATTTTATACAAACTATGTATTTTAGCCAACTCAAGTTATCCCTGTGCCTCATTCCCTTATGGTACTGGTATTAATAATGCTATCCATACTGCACAATAGTCATGGAACCCATGTTAAAAACCTGCTAATAAGATGATACTGCTGGAAACACCACCCAGAGGAGCCCTTCCATCTGTTGATTATACATCACAACACTAGTTTACATATATCCTGATTCAGTTTTTCTACAGCTAAGGGTGGACATGAATGATAGCTTTTAATGTTGCAGCTTTTCACACTGGAAGAAAGCTCTAAGAGGAAGAAAACATAAAAGCATCTTCAATGCCTGTAAACTGATGACTTCTTGCATCATCTGCAGTTTAACAAGACTCATACTATTTAATGAACATGTATGAGAACAAAGGCATCATAATTATCCTAATTACTGTTTCTTGTGAAGACTGTTGGCACAATAATGATTCATCTGCTGTACATGCCTTGATCTCCTTCCTCAATCCTCCTCTCTTGTATTGGCTGTGCAAATTATATGATTGCCTGGTTCCAAAACAGTTTACTGAAATATTAACACTACTTTCAAAAAACCCAAATGTCTTCATAGTAATCTTTATTACAGGAAAAAACAGCTTTCAGAGATGTTTTTTAGCTTCATTCAGCAGCCAAAGTAATTTTCTGTATCACAGTTGTGCAGAAACTTTTTAGTGACTATGCACATGCAAGAAATCAGGGAGACTTTATCTTTGCTAACACAATTCCAGCACTTTCCAATTAACTGCCTTTTACAGTATTATTAATTTTTCCTCTTTATTAAAGTAAAGTTGAAATGTGAGGAAAAAGATGATCCTAAGTGAAATTCTGGTCCTGCAGCACTTCATTTTTCTGTGAGTCCTGAGAGGGCTAGTTTGTGTCCAGCAATACAACAAAAAAGAGGACTCTAACAGCCTATTAAAAGAACTTTACTAGAATCCTAAAAATCAAGAGGGAGTCACTAGCAAACAAGCTATAAAATCTCTCATGGATACAATGCTTTCTACTAAATTTCCTTAGGAATAAGAGTATCTCAAGTTATGTTCTATGAATTATTAATTAGAAATTGGTGGTACTTCTTCCTTAAAGAAGGCAAGAGAGACAGTCAGCAAAACATCAGCTAAGTTTTGTCAATATGTACAAGAAAGGGATGAGTTCAGCCCTCCATCCTTGAACTTGAACATCTACAGTGAAATCTGTGATATGAGACCTGACATCAGAAGGATGCAGGTGGTACATACAAAAAGAAATCTTAAGACTAGATTTATTTGATCATGCAAGTCACATGTTTGTAAAAAAGGAATTCCTCTTTTCAGCCAGATCTGTTCTATCTGCAGTGCAAGGCCAATACACTTTAACTTTGCATGTGGCCAGTGAATTGTTAGATGTGTTCCTAAAGATGTAAGTAGACTCCATTTGCCCAGTGCTAATTCTGAAGCAGAACAACATCCAAGTACCATTCTTCTACTGTTCTTCTTCTAGCAGGCACAGAAAGATTACTCTGGGGCTGTGAAAGGCTTGCATAAGCATCTCCCTTTGGTGATTCTGTACACCAACAAAGCTGATGAAACTCTCCTAACCTATTACCTTCAACCTGAATCAATCTTGCAAGCTTAGTATTCCATTAACAACACCTTAGTGGGTTTGCATTTATTACAAGGAACACCAGAAGGTTCCAGTGACTACTGTTTGGCAGCCTAAATTCTAACCATGCTGCATTAAGAGGATGTGCTGCAAAGGTTTCATGCACATTATTTCCCATCTTGAGGTTTCAACTTCCATTCAGCTTTTTTTCTACAAGTCATTTGTAAGACAGCATTGATCAACATTTCCAAAGTTTAAAATCATAAAGTAGGATATAAAACTAAATGTTGCTTCAGATCTTAGCTTTGCTTTTGACATGTGTTGCACTTCCTGTGACTCACACTTTCTCCTTTTCTCCTATGCAATGAACAGATAAAAAAGGGAAATGGGCTGATCAGCTAGGCTGTTACAAAAGCAAGCTACAAATAGAACCAAAAAAACCTTAGCCCTACAGTCAATTTCAACAGTTCTGATGTTTTTCCAAGTGACAAGAATGAAATTTGTCATCTTAAGCTTTTTTTTTTTGTACTTGCACCAATAATTAAAGATGTGCAAAATGCCAAGGCACTTGAGATAAAGGAGATTTGTTTTGCTTCCTCTTGTACCTTAAGGACACCAACTGAATCTGAAAGGTGTGAATATTTACTTGTAGCATACAAGTACAAAATAAAAGTCATCTGAACAAATTAATCCTTGATTTTTTAGGACAGTGATGATAAAAAGTGCTAGATTGACAGTTTTAAGTCTTCTAGCATTAAGCATGTGGCTCAATACTGCAAGTTTCCTCTCTCCACTAGTGTCAGTCACATTCCACATACTAAATATCTTTAGCAAAGATCTTTTCCTGCTGAAGCTGTTGTTTTTGTCAACAGTTTTGTCACAGAGACATCTTTAAAACAAAGAAATCAATCTTAACAAGACTAAAATTCCAAAGTTGGAGGATACCCTAATTCCCATACATTATACTGTTCTTCTAGCAGCAGGAAGGGCTGGCAATGCAAACTTGCTTTGTTGCATTTAATTCTACATCCATGCAAATGTATGTGTATCTTCCATTGCATTACTTTGACCTTATAAACTAAATGAGCAGATTTAGTTCTACCTCACTGCTGTATCTTCCCAGTGCTGCTTAAATCCATTTAGCATTAAAAATCAAGACTTTCTGAACCCCAACAAGGCATTCAGAACAAGAAAACACATAGCATGCTTAAAATGTTAGCAAAAATACCAAGAAAACAAGTCAAATTCAACTCAAAACTGATTTTCTTAACAGATATCAAGCAGTTTAAACCATGAATATGCATATTTTGCTCTTAAAATACCCACAGAAGCATTCTGACATCATGAAGTAGCCTTTATGAATTTAAATAATTCACTGAAATACAGGCTACCCATGTACTTCTACCTTTGTGGCAATACCTGAGATGACAAAAACTACAGAAATGCAAACCACATAAAATTAAACACTATTTTAGAGGCACAAATGGTAAAGGGACAGTCCTAACAATACAAGGATAAGAAACAAAAACAAGACAGAACACCAAAACAACACAAAAGTTTTGAGTGCCTCTTCAATCAGGTAACTCTCATGACCCAGGCAGAGTAAATCTAGCATTGATTCTTTTTATAGGCCACACTGATGCAGTTATTATAGCTGCAGAGTAAATGAATTTTATGTATTTGTTTCTTCAAATAGGATATAATAAGTCAGTAAAACTCACAAGGGCTCTTCTTAAATACAAATAAATGCTATAAAGAACTCAGGTACCACAGGTAATTGCTCAGTATTTCACTCCTGTATGGAGTTCTAAAGCACACTCACTGCAAATCACTATTAAAAGTGCAAAGTACTCATCAGAAACATCTGCAATTGAGGGAAAAAAAGAGCAGGTGAACTGCAGTAACTGCACCTACTAAAAACACACTTCAGTATCACATACAGAAAATAAGAAGTGGTAATAAAGGACTTCTTATTCTTCCATTGACAGCTCATTAGTGGCCTTTTTCAGTTCACTTGCAGCATGGAGGAGTGACTTTTGCCCCAGAGTGACATTACCAACATCAGATGCAACCTCATTATTAGGTAGAGTTAAAGGCAATGTCAGATATGCCCACATGGAAGTTTTATAGGGGGGTTTCAGACTGATGTTCTTCCTATCCCCCCACCACTCCTGCTATTTCATTCCTCCTGTCACACAAAAAGCCTCACGGCAGTCACTATACACACTTTAAAACACCTCTCTGCATCTCTAGGTGTTGGAATCACACTTCTAACAGATTAAAAACATCTCATGTAAACAACTGTATGATTATTTTTTTTTGGTTGATGGTGATCCTCCAACTTAGGAGGTCCCTGGAAAGAAGGAAATTACAGTCTGGAATACAGACATCTTATTCTTGTTTCTTTTCTCTGAAAAAAAAGTCAAGTTTAACATACATACTTCACAGCAAAGAAGAATTACACATCCATCAAAAATGCTTTGGCCAAACTAGTTCCTTATGCTCTATTTAAAATACTAAAACAAGTGTAAATGAAATTAATGGACAGTATAACAGCTAAGCTTCCATTATAAGGCTGTGCCTTTTTCTTTTGACACCAGTAGCATGAATTATTTGGTAAGAGAGGGAAAAGAAGTCTCTTCTGAGACCAACAATAAATTCCTCATACACAAAGCCACACACACCTGTTGCCATGTGGCTTTTTGCAAAAGCCACACTGCTTGCTGGGCACCCAAACATGTTTGCTTTCACTAGCAGAGGTATGTTCCAAGCCTTCCCTTTTAACAGTGGAAATGTTATCTGGGATGAACAATGGAGGTTCATCAAGGGAAAGACTTTTACTACTTCTTCTCTGGCGAGGCTGGAGATTCTTATCAATTCTTTTGGGTTTGTTTTTTTCTTTATCATCTTCCTTCAGATGTTCTAGAATAGGAGAAAGTTTTGTCTCTGCCTCTTCCTTTGTGAAGCTATTTGTTTTTAGCACAGTTGCAAGATGGTGTTTCTGCCCCTGGGCTTGCTTCTGACCAAGATTTGAAACATTCCCTGATAAGGAGTGCACAGAGTGGTGGGTATCTTTAGAACAGCTTTGATGAGTAGGAGATTTCTCACTTGCTCTTTGATTTGATGACTTCTGCACTTGCCCAGAAGCCAGGACTCGGGGTATTTTCTTCAGCATTGTATTGGTCTGCTTTTTTACAGTGACCCCTGAAACACAGCTCTTTGCTTTCAAACTCAGAGCAGATTCTTTCTTCCTCATTTTAACCGGGTTACTTGGATGCTGTTGGCTCTCCTGCTCATCTGCATTCCGTTTCAGACCTGCTGAAGATGGGCTATGAACACCTGAAACAGCAAGACCAACTCTTGCTCTTGAACGTATTTCTTGCTGTCCTGGACCCAATTTCTGCTGAGTGCCTGCAGTTGGACTTTGCTTACTCTGGATCCCAGCTTTGCCATGCCGAGGCCTAGCGTTCTTCTCACGTCTCGAGGAAACACTACTTTGTTTATCATCATCCTGAAATTTGGATGCCTCAGGGCCTTCTACTTTAGTACTGCTGATCTGCTGCTCTACATTTTGGCTGGTTTGGTCAAGAACATTGCTTTCTAGAATGCTATTTCCTGGGACAGTAGAAATAAACTCTTTGCTTTTCAAGTCTTTGTTATCAAACTCTGTACTGTCCAGTAGTTTCTCAGACGAAGCTACAGTTTTATTCACTCCCTTGTCATCACCTACAGCCTCTGTTACACATTCTTTTACTGAGAATGTATTTTCATCAGAAACTTCCACATTGTGGGAACCTAAACTACAATCAAAGCCCCCTTCTACAGAGCTGGACAAATGTGAAAAGGTCTCAGAAATTTCACTTGGATTCATGCAAACAGCAGATGGATCATTAGCTTTTCCAGTCACCCCACTTTGATCATGCTCTTCTGTTTTCTTCTCTAATTCCTCTGTTCTGTTTTCAGTCTTTTCTTCTGAAGAAGTTTCAGAGCCCATTGAAACCATCACGTCATTTGCTTCATTTTTAATTGCAGTAATTCCAGTATCTGCAGATACTGAACAAACCAACTCTGCATTTCCAGATTCAGTCTCTGCTGCAATGTTTGTTATTTCCTTTGTTTCTCCTGGAGTAGCAGAACAGGCTCCTGCTAAATTAGCACAACTTAACTCTTGGGATGTTTCCTCAGTTTTTGTCTCCTCAAGGTTTTCATTCAGCTCTTCAGGACCAGAAAGACATTTTGTGTTATTTTGGGCTGCTGTTCCTGCTACTGCTGTTCCTTCTGCCTGTCCTGATCGTCTTGTGCTACGCCTAACTTCTTTAGGCTGTTCTATTTTCAAGGGTGCAGCAACATCTGCTTCTTTAGTTGGACTTTTCTCTTGTTTCTGTCCAGTCTTTGGTGCAGGTCCACTTTTTACAGATGATTTCTTGGTATTAACAAGAGGAGCAACGTTGGAACGCTTGGCTAGTGTGCTCTGTCGAAGACTCCGTACTGGTTCTAGGAAGGGAAACAGAACATTTCTTAGCTATACTGTGTTCTCCTTTCTGCAAATACAAGACTTAGGTAGAATAGAACTGATTTAGCCTGATTTTGCTTACTCCCTCCCAAAAAAAAGAACCCAGCTGCCAACTTTAAAAAGTTATAAAAGTACTTTCATTTCAATTTCACGCTGGCAGTATGGATGTAAAATTTCATTGTTTTACTGGTTACGAAAGTTCTGAATAGTATATTCATACTAGAAGTGATGACAAAATACAATCAAAACCTGCTCTGTTTTTTCTACCACCTGAATTTCTTTGTCAGGTGAAAACTGCACAGTTAAGTTATATTGTGATTAGAAGTATAGCTTTTGGAGAACATGGTATATCAATTTGAGATCCAGTCACATTCCCACTTGATGACACCCCTTACACTTTCTAATCAAAAAAAATCATTCCAGGGCCTTTACTATAGGCTCTTAAATTCTCACTTTTCAACAAAGTAATTTTATCTTCTTATCTCAGTCTGCTCTACAGGGGGGAAAAGCAGAGTTGTCAATAACTCCACCAGTTCAACAAGCTAGAAAAACCTTAGCCATAATCAATTAGCTACCACAGAGAATTTAAATATTTCATTAAAATAATTACACATATGTACTATACTAACACAGAGATATTTTGATGAAAGACTGACTGCAATTACTATAACCTAATTTAAAACAAAATTAAAGTTCTGGGTTAAGAACTGGCTGGCTGACCAGGCCCAGAGAGTGGTGGCATCCAGCTGGCAGCCAGTCACTAGGGGTGTTCCTCAGGGGTCAGTGCTGGGGCCACTCCTGTTCAACATCTTTACTGATGACTTGGATGAGGGAATAGAATGCACCCTTAGTCAGTCTGCAGATGACACTAAGCTGGATGGAAGTGTAGATCTGCTTGAGGGTAGGGAGGCTCTGCAGAGGAACTACACAGGATGAATCAATGGCAAAGGCCAATTGTATGAGTTTTAATAAGGCCAAGTGTCAGGTCCTGCAGTTTGGTCACAACAATCCCCAGCAGCGCTACCGGCTCGGGGAGGAGTGGCTGGAGAGCTCCCCAGCAGAGAAGGACCTGGGGGTGTTGACTGACAGCCAGCTGAACATGAGCCAGCAGTGTGCTCAAGTGGCCAAGAAAGCCAATGGCATTCTGGCTTGCATCAGGAATACTGTGACCAGCAGGGAGGTGATCTTGCCACTGTACTCGGCACTGGTGAGGCCACACCTCGAGTACTGTGTGCAGTTTTGGGCACCGCAGTATAGGAAGGACATTGAGCTACTAGAGAGGGTGCAGAGAAGGGCAACTAAGCTAGTCAGGGGTCTGGAGAACAGGCCTTATGAGGAGAGGTTCAGGGAGCTGGGGCTGTTTAGCCTGGAGAAGAGGAGGCTGAGGGGAGATCTCCAATAGAACTAGAGGGAATGGGCTTAAGCTGTGCCAGGGTAGGTTTAGATTAGATATTAGGAAAAATTTCTTCACCAAAAGAGTGGTGAGATATTGGAATAGGCTGCCCAGGGAAGTGGTGGAGTCACCATCCCTGGAGGTTTTCAAAAAACAGGTAGATGTGGCACTTAGAGGGATGGCTTAGGACTATTGGTTGGACTAGATGATCTTGAAGGTCCTTTCCAAGCCTGATGATTCTATGAAAATACACAGATAAATAAAAACAAAATTTTAATTGGAAATAAAGACATGCTAACCTATTCCAATGCTGTTTGCCAATACTTCTTTTGTTGATGAAGAACCACAGTGCTAGTCTGATGCAGGTAAAAGGATCAAAATCTGAAAAATGAGCTTAAGGGCCAGAGGCCACAAGGAAGACATCAAATATTTATCAAAGAGGAATTCAAATTGAGTGGTACTCTATGGATGCCAACTTGTAGCTGCAGCGTATAAAAAAGGAAATGTCTGTACTTGAATTCACACAAACAAATAGCAAAGCTTTATGTTAAGTTTAAAAATATTGAGGGTGGGGCAGGTATAAAAAGTTGTTTGACTTCAAACATACAAAGAAACAATCTCCTGAATGATCACCTTGTGCCATTAAACGTGGGGATTTTCTTGGTGATGCGACTGATGTTTCTTCAGAACGACTCCTCAAATTCCTGTTAGGTAAAACAAGCTCATCATCATCAATGGTGTCGTTACCACTCTCTTTAACTCCTTCTTCATCCATAATATCATCAAGACCAATAACTGGAAAAAAAACAAACAAACAAGAAAGAGCCTAAAACTTAAAATGATCAAAAGATGTTGCAGCTGTAATGCTGAGCAAGACAGGGGAAGAGACAGGGAAAAGTAAATAAATTGGCCATCTCAAACAAATAAAAAGGGGGAAAGGAATGAAGAAAGGCAAGACACAAAATTCCATGTGAGGCAGTTTTGGTGTAGAAGAAGCTATTGTCCAAAGCTGAACATTTCTGTACATAGCCATTACAGCTTTTTGGTGGACTCACATTTTTATTGGGTTTTTTGGTGGTGGTGGTGGTTTTTGTTTTGGGGTTTTTGCCACAGGAAGGTTCCCAGTCTTAGAGGATCAGCTGTCCCTCACTGTCCCTTCCCACCTAAGAAAAAGTGAGGAAAGGTAAACAGCAGAAAGAGCTGATCCAGAAGTGCAAAGAGTGTAAAAATCAGTTTTCTCACAGGGTACAAATTTAAAACTCTGTGTCCCACCCACATCACATATCTGCATCTGTAATCCCTTCCTGGAAGGGCACTGAGTGCAGGATGCACTAGTCTTGCAGAAGAGTCAGAGAAAACTGTTGAATTCCTATCCTTCCACTAACCTGAGAAGGATCCCAGAGGTTGCTCCTGAAAATAGGTTTCCTAAGAGGCAGCCAGGCCACTGTATCAGACACTCTCCTCACTTTCTCTAAGCTTGGTTCTGCAAGGGTAGCCTCTCCTATCCCAAGATCCTATGTGTGATTAATGAATCCTGGTCCCTGTGGGATGCGAAATTTGTGAGATCAAGCCAAACACCCAAGTGACTTACAAAACATGTAGGAGGGGCTGACAAATACAACACAGATTCCAAACAACCAAGTATGCCTGTTTTTCACTATTCAGGCACCTATGTAGAAGCATTATCAAACTCACTCAGGACAGAAAAAAAGATATCTAAATATTCCTAACAATTGCTTACTAAAAACTGCTTCAGTTTTATCTTAAAAATCAAAATAAGAAGTTAACAGAAATTAAAAACTCTGTCAATTCCTGCTCCTTTTCAATCAAGTCTGATGTTACTACTAACTTTAAAAAAATAGTGCTCTTGTAAAGGCACTACAAGAATAAGTTTAAAATTCATTTTCAACTCTTTTCAAAATAACAAAACTTACAAGCTGTAAAACACTAGTAAAGCCAAAGAGTGATGAATAACCAAGACTAGTTCAACCCAAAATCACCTGTCCTGAAAAATTAAAACCAAGCACAAACACAGAACAACCTGTTAATTTTAAAGCTCAAATATTAACAAGATTTTAAACAGCCTCTTATGGAAGACTGACTTTGGCAGCACATAACTGGCACTCTGGGATCTCCCTAATTATACAGCTACCAGGAGCTGAAAGCTAGGAGTTTCTTGAGCTGACAATTTCTAATTACTTCTTCTGTTTTAACCATAATTTCTAGCTACTGCACTGTATGCATCAGTTTACAGGAAAAGCATGTTTCTAGAAATTCCTGGCACCTTCTGCTTCCCAATCCACAGTCACCTTTACATCTGTGTGTGTACATCTATACACAGAGAGCACACACAAGCTGCAGCCAACTGATAATGTGGGTCTTAGTCCACTCATCCAACTGTTCCTTTATCATTTTATTTCTATAAGCTACATACTGAGATAAAGGACACACTGGCAAAAAGATGATATTGTAGTTGCCCTGTTAGACTTTCTTTTCCCCTAAGTATCTACTAATGACCATCATCCAAGATAAAAAACTGAAAGAAACAGACCCTCACCCTAACTCCAGCTGCCTATTCTTGACCAAAGCTACTAAACTACTGAAGACAGCATGACAAAAACCAAAAAATCTACTCAGGCAACTTCTGAAACAGTTCTGGAGCAGATTCCAGGGCTGCCATTTGAGCCTCAGGTTTTGCAATGTTCTTGCTCAACTTACTGGATTTACATACCCTCCTTTATTAATAACAACAGGGAAACACTCAGCCTACTACTGACAGTTTGAAATAGTAGAATTATTTTCATACTTACAAGACTCTGTGCTGTATCTTTAATTTTACAGAGGAATTTGAAGCACAGAATCTTGCTAATTTCCAGTCACCTGAGCTACAACTCAGCTAGTACAGCCCCATGAGGCCCCCTGATGAGAAGCATTGGATATAGACTCTGCTGGGAAGAGAGAAAGTGACAGAGAATAGTAATAGACACAGAGAAGACCAGAAAATGAAATTATGAAAGAGAAATGGCATTGGGAAAAGTAAACCAACAAAAGCAAGCCAGAACTAAAAAGAAAGAAATCCAGATGATCTTAATACTGAGATATTTATCACTATCTCAGTGATTAACACAAATTAAGAAATAATAGAGATAGAAGAAAGGAAAAATTAGACAAAAAACCTTTATCTGAATAGAAAAGGTTGTATATCAGTGTACAACTGAAGAAGCTGCAAGGAAAAGATGTGTCACATGCAATATATTAATACTGGAAAAGGCAACATCTTCAATTTACTATTTTGAGTCTCTTCATTACTTGTAAAGCAATATTCAGAAATATTCAGTTTTTAACAGACTGGACAAGGTAAATCTCAAGTGCAGAAACACATTTTGTTTCTGCAGATGTTAACCCCAATTCTCTCTTGCTTAGCTAACCACATGGAACAGAACTCCATTGTCCTGCCTGCTTTACATTGCTCCAAATGCTACATCCACCTGATTCAGGTTACCAGCAGGACTGTGCAAATCCATGGCAGATTCCCTATTTAAATTCTACAAGCATGACAAATTATGTGGAAAGGGTTGAACATTTTAACATTTCTACTGTGTTATATGCAGATGGTAACATGAAAACCTAACACTGCACTTCCATGAAAAGAACATTAACAGTCTAAAGCAGGAACTAACATGTGCCTAGGGAAGTCTTCAGAGCAGCTAATAAATGCTAGTAAAGCAATGGAACATATATATTGATATTGAAAACATATCACAAAGTCTTGAGACTGTAAATGAAGATGGCATATTCTATAGGAAACCTTTTTGCCTATTTACATTTGTGATGCATATGTTCAAGAAACAGGTTTTTCAAATGGTCTTTGTTAGAAAAAAATCTCAAGAGAAATTAGGTCACTGATGATATCTTAATAAGAAAACATCAAAATCCAACTGTTTTACATTTTTTTCCTGTAAGCCTGTAACCTGTTTAACTGAGAATTTGCCTGTGAGTACCTTGCACTGACTGCCCAGTCAAAGAAAAGAACCCCAGTCAGTACCATGTGAAATATGTGAAACATATACTCCCATTCTCCATTCATCTCTAAAGAATTTTTCCTGTCTTTAGACTAAAAACATCTGAAAATCAATTAGGATTAATAAATTCAACACAGCATGTATCTCTGTAACAGAGGACTGAATCCTTATTTTTTTATATATCACAGAGCTACTGATTAATTGTTCTCTACCTACAGGAGGCTATTGCTTTGGAAATTAAGAGCAGTAAAGAATTTCAACAACAAAGTAAAAAACAGCATTGAACCAAACACCTCAAATCAAATCATTATATTACAAAAAGCCTTTAGATAAGTTTTGTGATTTGTAAATACATAAACTGCCTTGCAAATCCTATTCCAGATCCAACCTCTGTCAATTCATAAAACTCTATTATAAACTGCTACAAATGAATAAGTAACTAAAGTCTCCAGAAGGACCTAAAATGGGGAAAACTACAACAGAAAAGTGTAAAAAACAAACATTCTCCAGGTTCTCAATAAAATATCAATATAGTAAAATTAAATTTTAGACAGGAAAGTTACTACCTTAGTCACAAGACACTGTGCAACTGTTCACATGGACAGCTTGGAGGAAGGAAGGCATAAAGAGGTAAGAAAACTGAAATAACCAGAGATTCAATTTTGGGTTGCAATCTGAGGGTCACATTCAAAATTATTTCATATGCAGGAGGAAAAACACACACACATTTGGCTTTAGTGGAAAGAGTCTGAAATGGCTAACACAGCCATCCAGGACACTAGTTAAATAAAAGTATATACAGAAAAAGTAGTTTGCCTCCAAAGATTCAGTAGGTGATCAGAGTTTTAACAGAGCTAATGCTGCTTTCAACAGTACTCATGAAAACATAGACTAAACAGACTGCACTTGGGAAAAACTCTTTACCAGCAGGAATCCAGAGGGACAGAAAAAAAAGGAGCAATTAAAAATATGTCTCTAACAATCTTTGTACAGTCATCATTTATGAGAAAGACCTGATTTGATAAACAAAAAACTAAACTGGTTCAGAGTTTGATTTCACTATGAAATCTAGAAATGTCTCCAGATTATATGCAATTTCAACTTCATTCCCTCTATTACATGTATGATAAATCAAACTGTCCCTGTAAATGACAACCTGAAAAGCTGCAGAATTCTTGACAGCTGAGAAATACCAATTTAGTATGAATGCTGGTTATTTAGTTCACCGTCATATGACCAGTCTGACTTACCATGCTTGCAAGCTTATAAAAATAGTGGGTAAGCTTCCAGCAAGAAAGAACAGAACAAAACAGAAGATCTACCCCTAGGGTACCATCCAAAGTTGAAATAAAGTTATGCCATATTCCAAACTTCACAATTTCCACTTCTGATTAAGGATTTGCTCAGAAAGGAAAGGGAGGGGGAAAAATAATAAATAAAAAGGAAGAAGGAAAAAAAAAAAAAGAGTAAACCACACATCCACACACACCCTCACCACCTTTTAAACATTACAGACATCCAAGAGCTGTTCAGCTGTTCTACATAATCTACACTCCTGTGTTGGTCATTCAGTTCTTGGAAGAACAGTCACCTGATCACACTGCTGAATGGATGCACAGAGACACCTAAATCAAGATATGAGACACTTCTGATTGTTTCAAGAACTTGGGTTTCATTTAATTACCAAGTCTCATTTTGTCAGCTTCTGTCCTTCAGTTGCAAAGAGAGCAGTCACATCAACTTCCACTATCAGATTAGGTCTTACTGCTAGTATCTACTTCAGGACAGTAAATGGCCTCCATCACTGCTAAGCTCCTATGAGCTGTAGTGAATCATAAGACCTGTGGATAGCTTGTACACTGATTCACTGAAATAACAGAAAACTGTGCTACAATAGCAGCAATATGTTTAGTCTAACTCCACAAAGTAGCCACCCAACTACAGATTTACACTTCAGCAATCACTCATCCCAAACACATCCTAACAGGATTTCAGCACAACTCCTGGAAATCTGACCCATACCCTTTCCAGCATGGGAGAGGGTCATAAAGTTCTATCTGTGCTTAAAGTCATTACCAGGATCAGCTGCAAAGAATCTCCTTTTCTTCTCCAAATATTTAACTGTTTAAGCAAAGCTGAACAAGACAATGCTACTCTATTACTCAGTGGCAATTCCAGAGCAAGCTTGCAAAGTGGACAAAGACCAACAACATCACCTAACTGAAAAAAACCATACAGATCCAGCACAAACTGGGCCCAGCCCAATATATGAACATGAGACTGCTTTAGTGGTACTGATACAGGTCTTCCTATGAATAAACAGGCAAAAAGTATACATTCTCATGCTTCTTGCTAGTTGTCATACACCAGTAGTACTGACTAGGAGATGATTAGCACAAGAAAGACATGGCCCTGTTCCAGTGAGTCCAGAAGAGGACCACAAAAATCAAAGGTCTGGAACAACTCTCCTATTGTAAAGGCTGAGAGAGCTGGGAGTTGTTCAGCCTGGAGAAGAGGCAGCTCCAGTGAGACTTTAATGTGGCCTTTCAGTACTTAAAGGGGGCTTATAAGAAAGATGTGGCCAGTGGTTTTAGCAGGACCTCTTGTGATAGAACAAGGAGTAATGGTTTTAAACTATAAGAATGCACATTTAGGCTACATATAAGGAAGAGATTTCTTTTTACAATGAGGGTGCTAAAACACTGGCACCAGTTGCCTAAAAACATGGTTGATGCCCCATCCACAGAAACATTCAATATCAGCTTGGGGCTTCAAGTAACCTGATCTAGATAAAGATGTCCCTGCTTACTGCAGGGCTATTGGACTAGATGACCTTTGAAGGCCCCTTCCAACCCAAACCATTCTATGATTCTATGCTACCACCCTCCCCAAGAGAACTAACATTTTCTGGGTTGATGCCTTTAACAAGCAGTGACTGGAAATCAAACTTCAACTCAGAAAAAATCTACATGCTTCTGTCTTGTATAGACAAGTACTTGAACTGTTTAAAGGATATACAACCAATCATTACCTGGATCCATCATATACAGTCAGGTAACTGGTAACTCACCATCAAAAGAGCTTAGTATTAACAAAAAGCTTAGTTCATAGTGAATGATGTGCAATATAAACCCTAAAGCTGAGCAAGAGATGCAATTTTGAGGACTGATAACTTTCCATTAGGCCTGTAAATAACACCCAAAGAGAACTAATGTCAATGAAGCAGTAAGAAAAGTAGAAAACAAATCCATACTCAAAAGCACCTTAAGACAGAAGGGGTTCTCAGACAAAAAGACCCAATCTCCAAAGTAAAACAGAGAAAACATCATGAACCTGAAAAATCTGGTATGTGGGTAAGCAGACCTGAAACAAGCCTTTTTCAAAGCTTCTGCACTCACACATACATTCACATAAGAAATTTCATACTTAGAACATGGTGTGAGTTCCTTGGGTTGAAGGCATATAAAGACAGGATCTTGGTTTGTGCACAGGTTTACAAATACTCTTGAACTCTGCCCAAACCAGGCTTTCAAAGAAGTGTTAGTGTCCCATGCATTCTGCTCATTCATTTTATCTGAGACCTAGAAGACATTTTAGACAAATAACTCCTCAGTTCAACTATTTTTACCTTTATCTCTTCAGCTTGCTTAAAGCAATTCAACAAGCTGTAGCATAAAATCTTTCCCACTTTAAAACCCAGCAGAACAGAGTATGTTCCAGTTATTCAGGAAGCAGCAAGCAGGCCCTGTGAACTAATTTCCATGAGCATTTTGCTCCTTTTTTTTTTTAAAACTATTCCATGGTCAAGGCATGGGTTATGCAAAATACTGTTCAAAGCTCTAAAATAAGTTGTGGCAAATAAATTTCTGCCTCTGGAAAAAATTCACTCTTTTCTTCAGGAATAAAATCCAAGAGTGTAAGAAACATCACCATCTACCATTTCAGTATTTCCTAGGTTTTGTCCTGCTTAACATAAATAGGCAACAACAAATGTTCCTAAACTAGTAAAGCTTTACTGAAAACCTTTTTCTAAGTACACTTCTAACACTAGCAAAAGGTTACAAGAGGAGCCAATAATCAACCATCCTGTTGCCATACTGCTTAATGGACTACAGAACAAATTAATAGTGAGATCCTACACAGAGCAGAGAAGAAATAATTGGAATGATCAGAACACAGCAAACTATCATTCTATATGGCATACCAATGGTACTGTAGCTCTAAGAATGTAAGTAAAGCAAGTTCTGTGGGGGGAGTTATGCTTTTTTCCTTTTTAGACAAACTGATGTGGGTATAGGGATCAGCTTTCATGAATACTGTCTGGAAAAAATAGCCTTTGTGTGGGTAATTCTTAACAAGGGTGCTATCACCTGGCATGACTGCATTCTTACCAACAGACTATGTAAAGATGTGTTAGATCACCAACAGTCTCAGACAAATCAAATAAACCATAAGCTATATGAATACTCAGGGAAGAAAGACAAGCAAAGAAGCTTTGCTTCCAACTGATAACCCTTATCCTGGTGGGATTGCAACAGGACATGGGGGAATGGCTACAAGCTGAAGGAGGGGAAATTTAGGCTGGAGATTAGAAGGGGGTTCTTTACCCAAAGGGTGGTGAGGCACTGGAACAGGTTGCCCAGAGAGGTTGTGGAGGCCCCATCTCTAGCAGTGTTTAAGGCCAGGCTGATTGTGGCCCTGGATGACCTGGTCTAGTGCATGTGGCATCCCTGCCCATGGCAGGGGGGTTGGAACTAGATGATCTTTAGGGTCCCTTCCAGCCTGAGCCATTCTATGATTCTATGATGATTCTATGATCTTCAACTAAAAGACTATAAAAATATACTGTGGTCCTACCATCTCAGAATAAAGACAGTTGTTACCAAGACCTACAAAGAACAAGCAACTGTAAGAACATCTCATGTCCTTCTGAATACCTACTGCATTAATTCCAAATGGCATCTTTTCCATACTGAAATATGATGCTACTCTTGCTTTCAGATTTAAAAGCAAATTATTAAATTCATGAACTCAGCATAAATCAAACCAGTTTTGATTCTCTTAGTCTGCAGACAAGCCTGAAATAGCAGACCTTAAGTAAATGACTTAGCTCACTTTTTTTAATGGACCTTAAAAATTAATTGTGATTATTTAAGTATCAATAGTATTAATTATTGCATAGTATTGATTTTTTTTTAGGAGACATATGTGCCAAAAAGCTCCCAAATGTTTCCTCATAACTTCCAAACTACCTGGCTGTACCTTATGAGCTAATTCAAAACTTTTTAATGTCATAGAGGTTTACAGGAGGATGCACAGGACACAGAGCAAAACAAAAATCTGTATCACTGTTTTACTGGAAGAACTAAAAATTTTAGAAGAGGAATCTGGTTTAGTTGTGTAGAGAGTAGAGTTTTATGTACATTAAGAGTGATACAATTTTGTTTAGTGGGTTGCAGACTAAAATGTGTCTAGATACAGACTACACCAAGAACAAACAAACATTAAGGAAGGACTCAATCTTCTACTAAAGTAACAGGAAGATCAAATGGCTTGTTTTAACTTTGTAGTTAACTTTTTTATTGCCTCAGTCAATATCATCTACAATTTACAGTTTTCCACATTGTCATAGCTCTTAAATTAGTGAAGGTAAGAATTTAGTCTGTTAGCAGAAATAAAACACTTATCAGGAAATCATCAAGACTTTCAGAAATAAGTTTGTAAATGCCACTAGAAAAAATATGAACGCTGATATAATCTAAGTTAACTGCAGTAATCTACAACACTTGTCAGTTATGAATCTAAAAATCTGTGGTTGTTTAAACTTGCAGCCAAATTAGAGAAAACAGGTGTTAAGCATATCTTTGTCTCTTACACCAAATTCAATTCAATTATTCCAACTATTCATCAATATAAACACTTTTAGGGACTGGATGACCCAAAACTTCTCCACAACTCCCAAGATTATAAAAGAACTGTATTATCATTCCAGGTTTTTGGTTGAAGATAACCAAAGCAAAACACCCAGATTCTGGTATCAGGTCAGTACCAGAAGGCTAGTACTAACAGAATAATCCTGAGGTCAGGGCAGCAATTTGTCCAACTCTCACACTCCTACTGCTAATCCAGTATTAGTACATTTTTTGAAGACAGCTAGCAACTTCATCAGGCATGGTACTTACACTAAACAAATCATGGCTTTAGTTAGGAATAATTTACATGCTTTCAGGACAAAGCCTAAATTACTTCTGATCCAGATTTGGAGTCTTCCTCTATTGTTAGGTGCCAAAGTTGAAAAGAACTGCAGGTGGTTTACATGCCAGGCATGTAAGCAGCACAACAAAGAGGGCAGGAAGGAGACAGAAATCCCAAATGACTATTTCTACATGACAAAAAAAGGGTTGGTACTAAAGTATAACTGTATTTTAAATTTTAGTCTTAAAAAATTGTAAGATTTACCTGTTGAACAAGGCATCTGGAAATTGGGATCATTGCTATCCAAAACAGGCAAACAGAACTGGGCACTTGCAGATCCTAGCATAGGATCCTTATCGCTGAGCATGTTCTTCAGCGAATCCTCTAAGACATTTTGACTTGTACTAAAATCCTCACAGACTTCATTCTCCAGGTTGGATCCTAGAAATAGGGCATCATCTAAGTGTTCAGTAGGAATTAAATGGTTAAATGTATCAACTATATCCATGAAGACTCCTGTGTGTCTTTCAGCCCTATAGAAAGACAAGAAAAATACCATAAGAAAATAAGCTACAAATTGTAAAACACCTAAGAAACCAGCAATTTTTATTGGCTCTTGTGTTTTATAAAGAAAGCTTAAAGTATTTTAGAATTGTAACAAAAAATAAAATAAAAATCTGCTTATGGCTTATTGTGGCCCACTGAGTATCTAAAACTCAAGTCTCTAACTTTTTTTTCCTCTTTATGTTTAAAAGAAATCCCATGGAAGTTAATATCAACTCTGCTACCAGCATCAGAGTGCTGCTACTTCCAGAGTGTGTGGAACAAGGGTAACTAAAACACCTCCTTCCTAAAATTTGGTCAGACCTTAACCAACTCAAGCAGGTGGGACACCAAAGGGAAGGAGAAACCATGAAGAAGTGAACCTGGTTAGCAGCACTGGGAGTGCACAATTTTCTTTACCTTTAAATGTAAAATGTGAGGTCAGATACCACTAAAATCCATGGAGCAGAGAAGGCTCAGGAACCTGCCATACTAGGCCCAAAACTGAGAGGGACTATATTTCTCTTCATAGAGGAATTACCAAGTACTTCATAGCAAGTAACTATTTTTAAGTAGCAAGGCCTTATCTATTATTTTTCATCTATCATTACATTCAATAAAATGATCTTTATATGAAAATCTGACCTCAATCAAGTATATAAGAATTCTGACCTGGCCTCAACAGGGCCAAGAGCCTTTCAGAAACTTCAATTTTGAAGTTTTAAGGAACTGGATTCAAAGATGACATCTACATTTTACAAGAAGGGATTCTCTATTCTAGACCACTTCTTTGTAACGTAGCAGCAATACAACTACTGCAGCAGAGATTCAGCTAACAAGAATGTAGCTATTCAAGAGAATGGAAAAAAGGCCAGTTTCTTCAGAAGTTTAGCATAAGGATGAACTTAAGAGTGGAGAGAGATAATTGTAATAAATGGAGTCAAGGAGGCAAGGAAAATGGAGTAGTGCAGTAGTGCCTGGCTTAATTTAGTAGATAGGAAAGTCTGCGAGACCGGTCCTGGCACACACAGAATTGCTCATGCTTTTGGAAACAGAAAAAGGACATATATTCATTCCCTCCCACTCCTTCCCCCTTTCATCAACCTCCATCCCACACAGAGGATTTTTTTTAAGGAATGCACTGAAGGAAAAGGAGAAGTGAGATTTAAGACTTTGTAGTGCCTGCATTAGTTTCTAGATCCCTCTTCCAGCAAACTGCCACTAAGTAAATCCAGCATCAACTCACACTTACTAGAACAGTCAATATGCTTCCTTATACACATTAATGGGACATCTATGCTATAGCAATCAACACAGAAAATCCTACCCATACACATTTAAGAACTCCCTGCTGTAACTTCAACTCTATTTATGCAATTTATTTCATAGCACAAAGTTAAAAAAACTACAGGTGAAAAATGGTCAGGTATGGCCCCGTGTCTTTGCAGACACACTAACCATAACAAAACAGTGTAATACAAAACAACCTACTAACCAAACAGCCAGCAAGATGGAAAGTCAGGCCAAATCAGGTGCATTTACTAAGGAGTTAATAAGTCTTACAGCATCAACTATGCTATAATTTGAAAGCTCCTTCACCAAATATTGGACTATTTGTATCAAGCAATGCACCATCCCAACCAGCCCCTGTAGCAATCCACTTTCTTTTCACAGTTTTCAAAATAATTTCCAAATCTGGCAACAAAGCAGCAAACTAACAGAGTAAGTGCTCTGCATGCTGCTGCATTGTATAATCTATTTTAATTATGCCATGTAGTTAAAACAACCTGATACTACACAGGATAAACTACAATACCCACAGTGGTTCAAAGTAAGAAAATAATTATATATGCCTCAACCCAGCAACTTTAAAACACCTTCCTGTTTCTTTCATAGTAGCATCATACAAGAACAATAACAGACACAGAATAAAATGATGGTGAACCCTGACACCACCAGGTACCAATGACACTGCAACAGAACACTTGTGAATTACTGCTAACCAATTAGCACCCAAAATGAAAAGTAGCAGGGGCTTTAAACACATTTACAATAATATATCTCAAGTTTTGTTCTAAGTAGGAGGGGGACATTTATAGAATTGTTACTCAAACACTGCTATTACCAAAGCAGTGCTGACCACTTCGTAAAGAGCAGTGTTAAGTAGCAAAGCTGGAGCAGAATGTTAGCTCTTGTTACAAAAACTGACAGACATTAACCTCTGTCTTCATCAGTGTGATGAAAAAAGAATACCTACAGTTCTGCAGGACTACTATGCAGCCAATCAGAACGTTAAAAGGACTGCAAAATAACTGCCAAAGTAACCATACATGCGATGGCCACAGCCACCTTCAGCCACACCTAACTAGTTATTAAGAGAAAATTCACATGGAATTTTACTGAAAGCTTTGTATTATGAAGCATGAGTCTATGCTCAAGTACAAATTCTATTCAAATTTTGCATCAGAAAGTTATTTTAAGGATAACAAACACAGCAGTTTTGCACAAAAATCCTATCACCACAAAGTCTACAACTGAAGAATTTCTTCTACAATTTTTAAACCAGAGAGGTTAACCCAGTAACACACCAAATCAAAATTCTGCTTTACCTACTGTTCATTTCCTTGCCTAACTTGTACATTAACAAGTTTAGAAAATAATTTCTAGTATTACTAGATTAACTATTACATGACAATGAAAGATGCACCTCTTGCTAGACAGTCAACTGCTATAAACAATAGCCACCCCAAAAATCCCCTTACACAACACCTGAAGTGCATGAATTTTGAATAGCTTGCTTTGCATTTGAAACACAGGTATAGGTAAAACACAGTTGAGTTTTTCATGGTCATTTACTTCCAACAATAACTCCAGCAGTTCAGAGGAGGAATGTATTGTTCCTCTGGAACACAGCTGTGTCCTCCACTTGAACCCTAAAGGCCCGTGGCTTGGCATCACTCGCAGCAGAAGTGCAGATCCCAAGCGTACTACCAATGCACAACCATTCAACAGTGTTTTCCTACCGAGGAGTCAATCAGAAGCAACAGAATATGAGAAGCCTCATGTACAGAGAACCAGTGGAGTGCTCATAAACAAGGCAAAGGAACAAATGACAGAGGATGAAGTCTTAGCAAGACTCAGTCTGGATAAATGTGAAACTTCTCTCCCCACTGGCTTCTGGAGGTTCATCAGGACACGTACTCAGATTGCTACAGCACAGTAAGATAGGGAAGAGTGGGTGCAATGAGATCTGACCATCAAGAAAATCTAAAGGTATTAGACAGCATTCTCCTCAGTTTCTTAAATAAAGCACACTTCTCTTGCACTCTTGAAACTGATTTGTTTCAATCATCCACTGCAAAAATAGGCACTCATGGAAGTAACCCACCAACCAAAATCCTTCATCAAATGATCTATCACTGAAAAACCCTGTTAAAGAGGAAAAAAACATGTCAGTTCAAGCATGGCTTCCAAAATTTCTCCCATATTGATTACCATAAAATTTCTTCATGTTCTCAACATAATTTTCTTCTTCAGTTTGAGTCTTCCAGCTTAAAAAAAAAAAAATTTCTTCAGTTGTTGAACTAGTTTAATTAAGTTAGGTGTATCATAATACTGCCTCAAATCCCACAAATACTGGTATGAAAGAAACATGCTGTAGGATCTGATATAGCAGATTTTTATCATGTCCCCATTTACTACTTTTTCATTATATCTCAAGGAGCTCTAAATGACTTTCCAAAATGAAGACAGCAAAGTGATCATTCTGACTACTTAAGGAAAGAATCTGAGATCTCCAACAAGCATATCCTTTCAAACTAATCTTGGAGGGACTCTTTTAGTATTTCTCATTGTTTTATTTGTTTCTGACAGCAGCAAAAAATTACTTCAGTTCTTGTTGTATTATTTTCTTACTGGAACAAAGCAAAACTGTTTAGTGGAGAACCAACTGCTCCAGCACATCTCTACCACCTTACTCAAACTCCACCTCAAGCAGAGGTGACCATTAATTGTATATACCATGAGAAATCATAGATCATCACTACTAGACCACCTCCTCTATGATATCCTGAGTGTTTCTTAGCTGACATACAGCCCAAGCATGCTCTGGTTTTTATAGCATTCTAAATTGAGTGCCTCTTAAACACTAGGCATGTGCTGCTCACTGATACCTTGACACTTACAACCCACCTACTAATCAGTGTTGCCTCAAAGCACTGAGACTGAGCACAGGCAAGTTTTACTACCATCCTCTCCCTTTCTTGTGTACAAAACCTTAAGGTCATAAGTACCTAACTGAAAATTAATGCTAAGTTGCCACGTGTCCATGTTTTAAGGACTAGAAGCTGCATTCATTCTTAAAACATTTATGGATATTAGAGCACCAAAATCCAGAACTGAGACCCAGATCCTCTGCAGCAAGAGATTTTGGCTAACAGAGCTCACAGTGTAAACGTCATGGGATATGGATGTCAATACCAGACAGCACATCAGTGGTGAAATGAGTAAGAAAACCTCAACTTTACAACAATCATGCCAATACACTTTCCACTCTGGTTCACACTGACTCAAATCTCATTGTCCAGAACAGTCATCAAGAATTAAATGAACTGACAAAACATTTTTGACAGGATAAGCAGTTTGATTCCTGAGCATGTGAATTGCAATATACTCACAAAAACATGTTTGGAACCCTTAAAATTTCAGTGTCCTTTCTCAAGAAAAGGTTACAACACTTTGATGGATTATGGTTTGCTGAGCTTTGGCCTTTTCAGCACAACCAAATTTGATCTTTCTCATTCACCTACCTCTCATCAAACAGGACTGCCCAAGACCTGCCTAACAGCCACACATACTCAACAGGTTTATCCAAAATATCAATACTGCTCTAAAGGAGGCCCAGGTACACTGACAAGGCTGAATGCCAGAAACATCAACCCATAAACACCCACATGCCTCTTGTTCCCTTATTTAAATCCCCAATTTATTATTTATTCATTATTGTAATCCTTCATTTAAAATTGAAGATGGGCTTTTAGTGGCACCAAAGTCAAAGCCCTGCCACAGATGAAAGAACAAGAAAATCCAAGTGTTACATTCTTTCTTAACCAGCTCTTCTATCCTGGTTTTGTGTTTCACTCATCCTAAATTCTTTAGAAACCAACTTGACCCTGCAACTGAAATCTCAGTAGTCTGACACAGCAAATAATAACCACAACCCCAAACCTATCTATAATCTGAAGGTATATGCTGCACCCCTCACTGACACAGCAGACCCCTTACTACTTGCTGTTGTAGTATTTGAAAGAAGGGCAGACAGCTCAAGATATTTTCTTTGTTAAACCTTCACAATTCAAAATAATTACATTCCCCAGCCAGAACTGTATCTCATTTCAGTTAACAGGAAGAATAAGAAAATTTCAAACAAAGGATTTAATTAGAAGAGAAAGAAATGGAGAAAACCTACAAAGAACCCTTTTCTTAATCATACAAGATTGAATTTATGGTATGACAGAAAATCAAGTTATCTTTTGAACAGAGTAACTGTAACTTCTCCTCAAAAAAACCCAAACAAACAAAAAACCACAAAAACAAAAAACCAACTACACACATTCCTTACTTGCACTTCACATCTAGAAGAGGCATGTAGTACTGCACTAGATATTGTGTTGGGCCACATGAATGTCTTTACATTGTGAAATCTTTCAAATGTGTCCTGTAAGGTGTAGTATAAATTAAGCATAATCACAGATTATATATATTTTTACTAATCTATCACTGCATATACCTCTAGAATTTGTAAGACATGTCCCTGAAAAGAAAAAGATGATGACAGATTATTCTTCCATCACTACTGCTATGCTCTTCAATTCTTTTCTACCCTCGAGTTCCTCACATTCAAGTACTTTTAGCTTGAATGTAAGACAAATGTTAAACTGTGCAACAGGTTACACTGACTATTTGTGACTCACACAAAAGCAAACAGTTTCATTTGTAATGCCTTTTGAATTTGTCAGTGTCTCATTGATAATAATTTGCTTCAAAACACATTAGAATTAGTTTCTTTCAGAAATAGTTAGAAGCTTAATGGCTAAACCTCCTGAAGTTTTCCACTGAAATATACCATCCATCCAGTAGCTATATTGACACCACTCGGGCAGATGTCACAAACTGAGCATATTTTTCACTTTTTGCTGCTCTACAATGAACACTCATACCCTAATTTACTGGACTTTGTCGTCACTACTTCATAAATAACTTTAACCTTTCAAAAAATATTCCCCTGCCATAAAATTTTCTGACATAATACATCTGAATAATATAATAAAACAATCAAAGTTTACTACTTCCTACAAATAATTTACCTCTCCTTACTATTTTTAAAGCTTGGATTGAGCAATATTTAAGTTGACCAGGGAAAAATAATTTTACAAAATACAAACTTCCATTAAAATAACAGCTAAAAAAATTCATACAAAATTCCTGCTCAGCAATTTGCACAACACAAGCAGTATTTATTCTGTGAGGTAGACCTAAGCTTTCTAAAAAGAGGAGGTGACAGAAGTATGACAGATAAGAATTATAGACTTTTTAGAGCTTCTGCTTTCTCAGAAACACCGTATCACTGTGTACTTCAATTAGCTATTCTGAACTGGATCTAGCCAGCCTGGTTTGTAGTTAGGTGCCCTTTCAGCTGCTTGAAATTCCTGAGGGTTTGCATATGTAAAATGCACATAAAAATTAAATGACTGCATAACAGGCAGTGACAGCTGAAAAAAATCCAGGTGGTTAGAACTCCATACTGATAATGTTTCATCTTTAGAGCTAACTACAGAAATTAAAAGCAGAAGCTACTTGGTAAAGCAAAAAGAGAACTGAGTAGCAGTTTCATTGTGGGCTACATACTAAGTATAAAAAGCACTCAAAGTTAAAATTATGCCAAGAAATACAACATTCGGGTTTTCAAGATCTCCCTTACAGTTCATCCTGAACCTTAACAGATTATTAAGCAAAACATACCATGAATTAGTGCTGTAAAGAGATGACCTGTATTTACCATCCTTACTTTTAATCCTACAATATTTCCACTGTTTAGTGATGTTAAGCATCCATTTTTATAAAAAACAAGTGCACAGAAATGACATAATGGATTAACAGCTACATAAAAGAAACCACGACAACCACAATTTGCATAGTACAGCTGTTGTCATCCCGTGTTCCTGTCTTCTCTTCTTCATTTCTATGCTTTATTCTGCAGGCTATTTCTACTAACTCAATCTACATTACACAGAATGCTCTCCTTCCTAACCCTCACCTCATGGCTACAACAGGTCTCCATTATGTAGACCATATAGAAAGCACATTTACAATCACATGAGCAATGGCTCTTCTGAAGCTTTATAGATTCATTAGCATTCCACTAGCAAGCAAGAAGAACGAACATATTGCTTCACAAAGAGCACCTCATGCAAGAACCGGGTCTGGAAATACCAGTAGGCCACAGAAACCCCCCGGGTATGGCCGATGACCACATTTTCTCCTGCACGTCCTACATTGGGTACTATACACAAGAGTTAAACACAGCAATTGTTGATGATGCTAAGTTTGAGAGACGGGAGGAGGAGCCCGAACAGGTCAGACCAATAGCAGTACGAACAGCAGGGTCTAAATTGGTGTTTGCTCCTCAGGTTTGTGTGGGATAAGGAGGTATCAGTAGCTCAAGAGTTGGGAAGGAACAAGCACTGCTAATGGGGAGCAAGACCTAGACAATGCGGAGCCAGGATGGTGGTGCAGAAAAGCCTTGAGCAGCATGGCTCCAGGTTGGGAGCCTGCGGCACGGTCCCGCACAGCCGCTTGGGCGGACAGGGACAGGAAAGGCTGCCGCGGACAGAGAGGCCAGGGGCTGAATGTAACATCAAGTGGCAGGGCGAGTAGCCTGGGTCCAGGCCCACGGGGCGCTGCCTCCACAAGGTCAGCGCTGGCGCCACGGGGCCGTGACCGGGCGGAGTGGAGCAGCCAGAGCTCGGCCAGAGAGCATCGACGAGGCCCACGGCCAGACTGCGAACGGCCTCTGCACAAGGGCCGGCGGCGGCACCACCTCCGCGCCCAGCCCGTGCCGGTGCCACCGCACCGGAAGAAGGCCGCGTTCCGCTTGGGCCGCTCCACTGCGCTGGGCCTCGCTGCCAGGCCAGGCCAAGCCAAGCCGCGGCCCCGCCGCCGCAGCAGCAGCAGGCCTGGCCTAGCCAAACCCTGCCCAGCTGGGCCACCCGCCTCACTCTGGCAAAAGCAGGGCGAGGACGCGCAGGAAAGCCACGAAACACAGCCGGTCCCTTCTTTCCCCCGCGTCCCCCCTTTACCTGCCGCGGCCCGGCAGCGGTAACTCACCCTGCTCCGCCGCTCAGCGCCGCCCCGGAGCCGCGAAGGAAGAACGCGGCGAAGCCGCGCCGAACGGAGCGAGAGCGGCGCGCGCAGCTCCGCGGCCTGTGGGAGCGACTGTACGCCCCCGGGTTAGGTGGTCCGGCCTGGCCTGGCCTGGCCCGGCCCGGCCTGGCTCGGCTCGCGGTGCCGGCCGCGTGCCCGCTTCCCCGTAAGCGCGCCCCCGCGGTGTCAGGCAGGCGACGCCGCGCCGGGCCCGGCCACTCACGTGACGGCGCTGTTTACGGGGCGGGGGGGGAGGAAGGAGGCGAGCGGCTGCGCTGCGCAGGCGCTGGGTCGTGCTGAGGGCGACTGGGAGCGCGTTGGTAGCGGAAAGCTGTGGGCCAGAGCAGTTTTTCGGTTGTTTCGTGTCGTCTGCCGCTCCGTGACGTATTGCGCTTACGGCCTTCTGCCGTGCCAGGCGTCGCGAAGACGCTGTCTCTGGAACCGGCCTCCATGGCCCAGCCGGGACGCTCCGGCGACCCTGGCAGGAGTTAAGGGCCGAAACAGCGAGAAGCGCCTGCTGGTGGGTGCGCAGGGCGGTTCCTGCGCCTGACAGACCTCGCCTTGCGGGTTTGTGGAAGGTGGCCAGAAGGGCCTGTGAATTTTCTCTTTAAGCCCACGCGCGGCACAGGGTGCAGGGAGCGGTGCAGGTCGCTGCCCCAGCTGAGAACGGCCCGGCAGCGCTCCGACGAGTGCGTGTGTGCTTATGTGGCCTTTGCGAATAGCAGCTGCTACCCTCCGTGGTGCAGTCTGTCTTACACAACCTGCTTCCTGTCAGTTCTTCTGTGCGCTAGTGGCCTTGGGCAGATTCTTTCAACTCTTGATGTGCCAGGTTGAACAGGAACGGCCTCCGGAGCCGTTTGGTTCCGGGGAGACATGTTTCATGCTGCGTCTCAGCTTTTTCTCCTTGCTTTTGTCTTTTTCTGGAACAGTTTCTCCATGTGCACTATAGGTACCTGTGGCTCACGTTTACATAGTTTTGCATTGTGCGAGTTTGCCAGGTCATCAGTGCCCGAAGTAATTTACTCTCTACGGAACGTTATCTGAGGAAAGGAGTCTCAAGTTTGCATTATAGCGTTAGTTAAATGCAACGTAGGTTATATTTCTTTTAGCCTGATGGCTAGTATAAAGTGTAGTTCTGTGGGTTTGTTTCATGTACCAAGTTTCCAATTGAATACACCCCCAAAAGCGAAACAGATTTTGAACATAATTCTATTTTGATTTTTAGAAGTAGTCTGCTGAGTAATTGTGTATTAACACTGCCTTTACATGTTCCTTATAGTCTGTAATGAAATGCAAACTTGGTGTCAGCACAAAAAGAATAGCAAAATGATGAGGAAGTTTAAATGGATTGGGTTTCCTATTGTTCCTATTTTTCAGTTCTGAGCCTTTGAGATGCATGTTCTCTAGGGCCTTCTATGGTGCCATAATGGCTGAAATGCCTTAAAATCCTCTCTTGCTACTGTCACAGTAAGACAGGCACGATAATGTGGTGATATTTTCAGTAACTACCCAGGCTAGTTGCACCAAGATAGAAACACCTTTGAAGCAGAGCAGAGTTTTTAACCCACTTGAATGTTTTCTCTTTGTCCTTCTTAAATTGCCTTTATGCAAATCACCACAAGGGTTTTTCCATCTTTCTTCTGCTGCTTACCCAGTTTCAGAAATTGTTTCCCTTCCAAGGCAAGCATCTTGTAAAAAAATATTGCTGCCTTATGATGGTGATGGATGATCAATAGGTTTAAGAATTTGTTAAATTGGAATATAACAGGGTATTACTGTAGTTCAGCAAAGTAGCTCAACAATTGGCTTAGAACTAGGAATTTCATAACATGTAAGATAAATAATGAGAAACCAAAAGCTGAAGATACTGGCTATATTGTTCAGGTGTCTCAGGGTATGCTGACTTAGCTATTAACACCAAAAAGGGCTTAGATAAAGGGGATTTGGCTTGCTAACACTGTGCTTCATGTAACTATAATGAGTAGATAAGGGGACCTTGGCTTGTTAACACAGCTGCTTCATGTAACTCTAACAAATAGATAAGGGGGCCTTGGCTTCTTAAAACAGCACAGCAAAGTGAAACATTTGATTCTGGGGCTTGGAGAGGTACCATGAAGATGAAGTAATGAATCTTCATTTTGTGACCAATAATGACCTGAGAGGAAGAGGAGGCTGAAGTAACAACCACCAGAGACCACCAAGGAGAGCCACTGCACAACTGCCAAGGACATTAGACTAGCAAATAAAACACATGAATATGTAGGTGAGTTCTAAGGAATTTACTGAGTATGTGGTAAGTTGTGTCTGTAAAATGATGGTTCATGCTCAGGGAGGAGAGATCCCTCCTGCACCTAGTGTCATTAAAGGAAAGCTTCTTTCTGAAACCTTAAACTCTGGTCTCTGAGAGTGTTATTTTTGGCTGACTTTTACAGTATCCATGGCACAGAACTGAGCTACTGGGCTGGTTGCACTGGTATCTTCCCAGGCCTTTTAGGCACAGACTTTGAACAAAGCACTAACCCTCTGATGTTTTGTCAAGGTTACACTAAGATAAAATTACTGTTTGAAGTGAAACTCAGTTAAACACATTGCATTGCATACATTTTCTAGCATTCAACTCTTTTGATCACATTCCTTTTGACACAAGCAGCATGCAGAGCACTGCTAGGAATCTAATCATTGTTTGTTGCTCTTCAATTTCAAAGATCACATAACTCCAGTGATCCAGATCAGTTTAATAGGGTTTGTATACTTCTCTTTTGCCATGACCCATGCTGTGACAGTCCCTTTATAGTCACAACTACCTGCCACATACATGGTGAACTTCCCCACCTGTAGCACCTCTGTTGTGGTTTAAACAGTTAAAAACAGAAAACAGCACAATGGCCAATTTAATAAGTATCACAGAGATCTTTGTTAACAACGAGAGGTCAGCTCCACACAATTACAACTGCACCATCTGCTGTCTCTCCTAGCAATGTTTTTATCATGTTGTCCTTTACACAAGAGCTACTTGGTAACAGTCCAGATCCTGCAAGTTGTTTCCATTGGAAAGCAACCTATTTATTTTCAGGAAACAGTCTAGTGGTGCCCTTAACACCAGAAAAAGCAACAGCAGAAGGCAGTTTCTCTGCTTATAGTTCCAAGCCTCTTTTCAGCCACAACTCTTTCCAAGAGGCTCTTGAATTATTTTCCTTAAAACCTTCCCCTCCCTTCCATGTTGTTTGTGTTTGGTTGGTTGTTTTTTGGGGTTTTGTTTTTCTAAATGGTATTTTTGGAAATACACTATACACAATCAGATATCATACTGGTCTTAAACATGGCTCACTTTTGAGTACTAATTACTAGTCTTCCAGTTGTCAAAATGTAGAAAGGAGTTACACTTAACTGGATAAAGAAGTTACTGGGTATGGTAGCAGACTAAAATGTTTTCTCCTGTGCTACAGAGTAGTATTTGCTACTGTCAAAAGCTGAGATTTGTTACAGCACTAGACCAATAACTGTTCACAACCTCTCTAGGAAGCCTATTCCAGGGTTTGCCCACTCTCTTGGTAAAGAATTGCTTCCTCATGTTCAGTCTAAACTTCCCCTGGTGCAGGTTTGAACCATTCCCATCCTATCACTGGATACCAGGGAGAAGAGGTCAGCATCTCTTGCTCCTGAACTTGAAATGTGAAGAGTTAGTTCTTTCCAAATTTGGATGTTGACATGTTCCAGTTTCTCCCATTAGAAAACAAAAAGCTCTTTGAAACTCCTTTCATGTGAAGCATTCTCATTCTATATCCTTATTTCTTTAAGCTTTGTAGCTTTGTATCTTATTCACACCAAGGCATAGTGAAGGTGGACTTCAGGAGCAATTAAGCCAACTGGACCAGATGGGATGCATGCAAGGGTACTGTTGGAGCTGACTGAAGCTGTTGTGAGACTGCTCTCAGCTTTGAATGGTCATGATGATTGGAGGGGTTTCTGGTGACTGAAGGAAAAAAACCTTCATGCACACCTTCAAGAAAGGCAAAAAAGAGGAACCAATGAAATACAGCCCCACCAGCCTCACTTCTTGTCCCAGAAAGCTGATGGAGCAAATCCTCCTGGAAGCCATTTCTAAGCACATGAAGGGATTGTGTACAAGCCAACTTTGATTTACCAAGGTCAGGCTATGTCTGACCAGATAGCATATGATGAGGTGATTGCTTCAGTGGATGAAGGGAGAGCAACATGTGTTACTTATGTCATTAAATTCTGCATTGAGGATGTAATCTCCCATGCATCAGTATAGGCTAAGGGTCAACTGGCAGAAAAGCAGCTTTGTGTAAAGGGCCTGGTGGACAAATTGAGAAGAAAGATTGCATCAGAAAGAGAGCAGGCAGCAGCTGAAGGGATCTGATTGTAGACCACATCTGGAGTACTGTGTCCAGTTTAAGATCCCCAGTACAAGAAAAATACTCTTATAAAAATAAGAAAGGTTGTCAGGTTTGTGACTAAATACAGGGAAGTCTGCATGCTGTCCATCAGAAGGATGGCCTCCTTAACAACACAAAGTGATTGGATGTTAGGAAATTATCTGACTGATTGAAATGAGAAATGGCCACCAAGTGTCTGCCTAGAAAAAAAAAAGCCTGCCAATATAGCCAAATTAAAGATATGGTCCAGAAACACTCTAGGTGTGGACAGCCAAGGCAGGTCCCAAGAACATCAAGGTTAAGTAAATCCTCCCAGGTACCCATCCCTTCATAGCTTCCTACAAAGAACTCCATGTTAGCAGGAGGGAGAAGTGAGAATCCTGCCATACCAAATGACAGAGAGTAAGTAGAGTAGCCCATCTATAGAACACCTTGTATAACAAACTTAAAAGGATGATTGTACTTGCAGTATATGGGAACCCCTTCATGGTTTTGCAGGCCTGCTACACCCCCACTGCTGTTACATGCTTTCATTAGGATGAACTAGAAGTTGTAGAATGGAATAGACTGTTAAAGGGAAGTTCATGTTTGCAAGCCTGACCTTGTGACACAAATGTACTGGGGAATTGAAGGCAAACTAAGGAGCGTGTATGAAGTTCCAGCCAATGAAGTGTGTGACAATGCCCAAGCAGCACTACCCTTTTCAGATCAGTACCACAACTCTAGACCTATGGATTGGGAAGAAGAGTTGTCAGCTATTCCTCCTCCAAAACCCAGATGTAATTCAAGTTGTCTTCTTCAGAACAAGCATCTGGAAACTCATGGACATCATGTGCAAATTTATATGAAGGATAAGAATCTGCTACTACTGTTACTCCACCAATAAAGTGGAATTAAGATTCCAGCCCACACTAAAATATCCTTCCCATATACTTAATTTAGGTTTTGTTACACTGACACAGGTTGCATGTAGTGTTGAGACTGAATGTCTTCTATTCTACTATTTGAGTATCCCAATGTTGAGCATTCCCCTGAATCTAATACTGTATTATCTAGTCTTCTTCAGCTATGGTTTGAGAGTTCTCATTTGAACCAGAAACTGAAGCAGAACTTGATATTCTGGCACTGTCCCTAGCATTTGTTGTCAGACCACTATTTAACCACTATTACCTCACAGATATTTTCCACTGATAAGTAACTTGTGTTGTTATTGAGATAATTAATTATCAATGCACTGAGGACAGAATGCATTAGAACAATGGCTACCTAAACTAATAGCATTCATCTAGGCAATCAAGGGAAAATAATGCCTAACAAGGCTTGCTGTGGCTACCAGTAGCATAATTCATCTAACCTATTTTACCTATCTCCCTTAGGCAAGCACAGCCTCAAGTTTAAAGAGCTAAGCTCCCATCACTAACATGTTAGAGACTGTAACCTAAATGCACCTCTTCTTATCTAATGTAGATTGCACTAGTAATTTTATGCAAGTGAAAAATTCACAGGCATTTTACTGGTGGTTGTTTTACAGATTCCTTCTAGTTCCACAAGTGACCCAATTAATATTTTGTACTCTATTTGGATACTACTCTGTGTTAAACTAGTATTTACATCACCTGAGTAACAGAATTTTAAGGTTTTAGTTTTGAAATTCTTCCTAAAGTCCAGTCCATCTTGACAACAGAAACATTGCTGACTTTGGACATCATTCCAAAAGAAAATACCTTAATTTCCATAGCCAAATGAAGCTCTATTCCTTTAAACAAAATATCCTTTATACCAAGTTTAAATTCCAAAGGAAAACTGAACTAGTTAAGAGGTTTTTATGTTACTACTTTACAGACTAAGTGAAATTATATTCCATTTCAGGCATCTATAAATCATATACAGTATTTCTAAGTGCTCTTTATAATGAGACTATCTATACCTTTCCAAAGCAATCCTTCAGGAGTCCCATTGAAGCTTATGTTGGACATAGCATCCCATCTCAATTTAGAAAGGCCAGATACATTTTATTAACCATAGTTTAATTAAGCAGACATGGGCCTGACCTTATGATCACCAGTAAGAACAGCACCTCTGCTGACTGCTAAGAGCACCCTCCAGTTCTCATAAAGAAGTCTGGCAACCACTGTAAGCTCAAAGACAGTTCTTAACTCACATAATTTTTTGGGATGCTTTCTGCTGGGACACAGCTTCAGTCCTGCCAGAAAAGCACTGAATCATACTGGTTTATAATTAAACACTGATGCTACTGATACAAGAGTTCTCAGGCTTTACAGACATATATATATATACTCTTCTGCATTTACTGCAAAGACAATGTCAAGAACACTAAGCAAGTAACCTATTTCATTTCAGAACTGGGGGAGAGAAGTGTCACAAGTAAGCTACATAAAGAAATACTGTACTTTCTCCTGTTAATTTTTGTCCACATTTATTTATGAGTAAAACAAACAGCAAACATTACAGCAAAGGGGACATTCAGGCCCAGATTTTAGAAAAGAAACCAGATGCCTGTGTAGCTTCTGAGTTTAGGCACCTGAAGATTGCTGACAAAGTACACAAAAAGAAGTGAAAGTCATGAGCATTTCAGCAAACTCTGTAAGTGCAGTTCAGTATTTATTTAGATGTTTAAGCTCTCGCACTAGATTTTACAAGCTGGTGAACACTGGCAAAATTATTTCTCCCACAGAACTATAACCACACATTCCCAAGACAGTATAAATATCTGGTTGAACTAACATTAATACACATCACCATTTTATCAATTACATAAGAAAACAAATTATCAAGTATCCAAATATTAAGTTACGCAGCTTGAAAGGCATACAAAATATGAGAGAGGTCTGCCCAGGGCACAGCAGAAACTCAAGGAGGAAGAAACCAAGAGAAAAAAAAAATAAATCACACTTTCAACAAAGCAAGAGTTGGTAAACAACTTTCAATAGGTACAGTAAAAGAAACTACCAAGATCTCAGAAATTTTCTGATTTAAGAATTTTTAGCTACAATAACAAAGCATTTCTACCTTTTAAAAAAATATGTACTAAAGTAAAGGGCATATTCTAGACTTCCTGCACAAGACAAAGGCAACATTTGACTAGAAATATTAAATAGCCCCTCCCAACTGTTTCAGGCCCTCTGTTAAGTTGCACATGAACTGCCAACATTAATTTGACTGTAAGGCTTTTTGTCAGGAGACATTAAAGACTTGTGTGCTTCTGTACAATTTAAAAGGTTTTCTACATGAGTAACCAGAGAGTAATGGTTTGTAAAATGGAGAAGGTCCAGATAACAAAAGTACAGACACTGGGGTAAAAAAACTGCTGTAATTCATAGTATTAAAAAGACAGTGTGTGTGCAAATTCTGGTCATTCTAGTGTGATTGTGGGAGACAAAACTTACAGTGAGCAGGCAAGACTACCTTAGAGGCTGTATTATTCAGTATTGAAATGACTGTAGAAAAAAAACCCCAAGACAGTATGGTCTAGATAAGCTGGTAGTTCTCATGTCATCAGAGCTATGTTCATTTATAAGGAGAAACATGTAGCTGATATGCTGGGTATTTTGGCACCTAATTTCTTCTACAGATTGATTTACTTTAGTATCCCAATTTTTAGCATTTGAAACTAGGTGGGTAAGACTCAATGGCATGATTAAAGGATATCTGAACTGGTAATTAATGAACAAGGAGATAGCTCAGAAACAGGATACAGCAAAAACATTTACTGGGTCTCCAAACAGATGGATATTTATCTAAACATAGAAGTTGCATTTCTACCAAGCCTTTAGCCTATTAAATACTCCTAAGGAAGCTTCCTTTACTACTAAAAAAATACCAGACTGATGCCCTTGGCATGCAGTCTGCTGAATTCTAGTTTCCATCCTTTATTCCCAAAGAAGTACAATAGGCCTTGGAGCTTTACTGAATACAACAATTATTTCGGTGACCATTGGAGTCTTTGAAGCGCAGGCGCATCTTGGGGCGGTATTTCTCCAGGTACAGAAGTTGCTTGCTGTTGAAAGCTCCACGACGCTTCCTAGGGGGAGGGGAAAAAAGTATTTGAAGTAAAACATTCATCTACTGCTCAGTGAAATATCATCTGTAAGCACAGAAAAGTCTTTGTGTCACCGAGAAAAAAAAACAACCACCAAACAAACCAACACACCAACACTAAGTCAAGACTGTAAGCAAAATAAGGATAATTAGAGGTGCCAGGAAAGAGGGTGGTAGCTTCCTTTCACAAGCACCTCATATCTTGTGAGTGCTTGTAATATGTACCAGGCTTCCTATTCCTCACTTTCATAGAATCACAGACTGGTCAGAGTTAGAAGGGACCTTAAAGATCATCTAGTTCCAACCCCCTGCCTGGCAGGGACACAATCCACTAGATCAGGTTGCCCAGGCACCCGTCAAGCCTTGTCTGAAAAGCTTCCAGGGATGAGGCTTCCACAACCTCTCTGGGCTTTGCATACACAAGCCTGTTAAAATGTACAAGCTGAATTTAGTTCTCTAATGGCTTGGCAGTTATGCAAGAAATATTTTGGTTAATACAGAAGAAAGGATTCACAAATGTGAATGACTTAACTCCAACCAGTACAACCTAAATTTCAAAGGTATTCTGCCTCTCCTATGTACAAATAATAAACATGACCCTGAAGGTTAAACTCAAAGTTAGGTTTGTGGGTTTTTGGTTTGGGGTTTTTTTGGGGTTTGGTATTTTTTGGTGTGTGTTGGAATTTTCTTCTTTCTTTGTTTTTTAAAACTTGCTTAATTATTTACTGATTCTGGTTTCCACAAAACCAGCAAATACCCACTCCAGGCCAAGTCCTACAACACTGACTGAGCAGTATGTGTGTTCCATAGTTCAGATGTACTACATTATCTTCATACACCTAACAGTATGGTGTTAGCATCATACTTACTGTCTTATGAACTGCACTGCATCTTCATACTTCATTCCACATTCTATCAGTGCAAGAGCAACTAAGACTGGAGCTCTGGTTAAAAAACAAAATACTCAGTTTAGCATTTGCCAATGCAGACTTGGAAAAATCTAGTTTCCCCAGTTCTTTTTTATGTCTCTCATTGTATCTGATTCTTCTTCCCTGGGGAAGCAATTAGAGACAGTCAGAAGGCATTTCTAAATTAACTGAGCCACTATACCATCTGTTTTCAAGCTATGCATTCTCAGTAAGAAAGGGGTTTAAATTAACTCTGGTTAACCTTTCTTCATGTGACTTTAGGCATAGGAGAGGACAGCAGGAATAAATGCAAGTAATCTTTACCCATTTGTTTCAAAGCCAGTTGATTCTGGGGAAGAGCTGCATATGAGTTTCTATTCCCACAAACAAGCATCCATAGAAGCAGTTAGGATCCCAAAGTGGAAGAGGGGTCAGGTTCAATAAGAACTGAGAAATCCACTTCAACTAGTGTCACAAGTTTTAGGAACAGATGTAATTCACAGGCTGCTACACATCCCTGAGGATTTCTTTGCTTGCCACAGTATTCTTCATTTAACATAATAGTTTTCAGTTAGGAAAGCTTGACACAAATCAAACTCAACTGCATCAGCAATTTATGGCTCAAACAAAAAATCATGACAAAACTCCATGCCACACACTAACAACAGACTTATGCATCCAGTAGCAAGCTGAAGTGGTTCTGTATGTTGAGGCATTTAAAAACACCTTCTATGATAAAAAGCTAGGATCTTATTTTCAACTAGTTAACTGGCCAATTTTGAGGATAAAACAGCAGATATTGTAAGCAGCTAAAGAGGACTTGTTTCAGTTGCATTCACCACTACAGCCAACTTTGTTACTTGGGAAGCCATAATGCAAGAAGTAGATAAACTAGGCTTGGGGAAAGCAAGACCAGAAACCTCCATTTTATGTGGGACATGCTGAAACCTGTGCTAGAATATGGCAACTGCTTTTTGAACAGATCTAGTTGCCAAGTAGTCTAGAACAACAGCAGCAAACCCATAATGTTCTCATAACTGTTGGAACTGTATTTAAGGTAGTGGCAGCAGACAAGAGGGAACAGGGCTAACAGGAGACTATTTAGCATGATCTGTAAAAATTTGGAGGCTTAGTGTTAGAAATGGGACAGAAACAGAGCTTTAGGGCTTTGGAGAACGCTCTTCATTCCCAAGATAGGTGATGGATGAAACCTGTTCTTGATGTTCCAAAACACCTGTGGCTAAGGGTTACAAAACCCTTGGTATAAGGAGACTGGCAATACTGTTGAAATGGGGATCACAGAATCATAGAATGGCTGAGGTTGGAAGGGACCTTAAAGATCATCTAGTTCCAACCCCCCTGCCACGGGCAGGGATGCCACATGCACTAGACCAGCTCATCCAGGGCCACATCCAGCCTGGCCTTAAACACTGCCAGGGATGGGGCCTCCACAACCTCTCTGGGCAACCTGTTCCAGTGCCTCACCACCCTTTGGGTAAAGAACCCCCTTGAAGAGGAAACTTGTGGAGTCACTAAATAGTATAAAAGATAACATGGCAAACCAAAAAATATCAGTGGGACACTCATGCTTGGTACAAGAATATACTTGTTTACTTCATGTAGTATTTCTTATGTGAGAGCTGTGATCATCTGTTGACTAAAAGGCTTTGAAGTCTAATACATTTCCTGCCATCTGAACAACTTTTAAGTACGAGGTCATTCCAATGCTGGATTGGGGATTATTTTACTACTTTTGTACTAAATCTGAACAAGTCTGACCAGGCATGGCAATTTAACAGATCTTTAAAACTTTACCCACCTTCCAAGGCCAGCAACACAGTGTACAGCAATACAACAACCAGGTTCTTCACGAAATTTCACTTTAAGGAGGTTCAGCCAATCATCAACAATCTGGTTGGATGGTGGAGCACCGTCATCAAAGGGCCAATCCTAGAATATAGCATGACATAAACACAGAACTCTATGCTGTGGGCTTACATGAAAAAGAAGGGGCACACACAATGGACAAATGAGCTGATAGCTAAGGGAACCACTCAAGGTTATGATTTGCTAATAGTATAACTATAGTATCATTAGGAATATACTCCTTTCAGTCTGTTTTGAAAGTGATTGAGCTGAAACCCAGATTTTTTTACCTGATAAAAAGAGGATATACAGCTTTTGCCTTGATCAACTGCTGGAATATGCTTGTAGAGTTAATAAGGTGGTGTCAAAAGAATTTTGAGGGGGTGGTGGGAGCTGGAGGGCTAGCAGGGGATGTATTGGTTTAAACCCTGCTTCTATACTACATACCAAAACCTGAATGCCTTCTTTTTCCACCGGAGCAGTGTCATAAGTAGCTTCGCACACTCTCACCACTGTGGTAACGCCGTATTTCTTAAGTTCCTACAGAGTGAAAAAAACCTGTTTGAAGAGTAAACTGACTTCATTTACCATTTCATTTTCTCACTAGGTTAGCTTATTAACTTAGTCCAAAATTGTCAGTGAATAAACTCACAAAAATCCTTCCCACTGTGAAGAACACAAAGCTGAAATAACTGCAAACCTATGTTCTAATGACAGATACCTCTAAGTGCTTCTGCAAACGTATCTGGAGATTAAGTTTTCTTATGTTGGATCAGGCTTTTTTCTTTTAAAATTAGATCCTGATAAATACTGATGAAATTGGTAGCCTATTTCCAAAAGATCTTTTCTTTCAAGGTACAGGAAATTTCCTGGCTTGCAAAGCCCTCTGCTTAAAACATCTTTATAAGACCTGTTGCTGTTAAAAATTATGAGCACAGGACAATATTCCTAAGTTACCATAACTAGATTATAAAGACAAGCACATTTTACCTCACTATGTCTCTTGTAAATTGCCCCATACTGAATACAAAATACAGGTACAATACATCTAACATCTTGCTAATGAGGGACTGCATTACAAATTCATACCTTACCAAAAGGTAAGTTTGGAGGAACCTATTGTTAGCCTACATCAATACACTTTAAACTGTGCACTTTATAGCTTCAACATGCTAGAAGCAAGGTTTAGATGATAAATTCAGATACTAGCAATATATGTCATGCCACCTGGCTTTAGTCAGTAAATAATTCCAACATCTACCAAAAGCTACTTAAAACTAGCTTCAGCAGCTCTGGATTTACAGCAAGCCTACTGCTACAATTTCTGCTCAGGTAGACACCATGACACTCAGAAAACTCTCCTAACCTGCACTAGAATCATGATCTCCTAATACTGAATGGAGACAGGCAGACAAAGCATACTGCTATCCTGTTATTTGCTCTTCCTAAGGTTCTTATCCACACTGTATAGTGAATTAATCTCTTTTTAGTCACTACACAATAGGTGCAATGAACTGTTGTACCAGCTCAGATGAATCTAAATGAGAGTTCCTACCACTAGCAGATCTTTGTATTGTTTCACACAACTGTCAGGTAATTCCTGTTTTCAGACAATAAATATACTCCATGTACAACATATTAGACCATATAATTACTTCTTTGCTTCATGTTCAGAAGTAAGTTTTGGTGAAGACCAAAATCTATCTGAATAGATTTGTTCATAGGTCTCTGAAGCACGGCATCAGCATTTGAACTATGCCAGTATATGAACAGTCTCAGTACCAATTCATATGGCTTCCACAGCTGTTACCAACCAGTAAAGAAGGAAACTGCTAACACAGCATGATGTTCAGGCATTAAAAAAAAAAATAGCAACAGCAAGAACTCTGCCCTGGACTTACCTCTATAAATTTGTTTAAGGTTGCATTGGTTGGATTGTGTGTGATTAGGAATCTCATGTTCTTGTAGGTGATTTCCACAGGAGCTGGGCGGTTCATTCGGGCCATATTGATTTAGTTAAACATGCAACAGGATTATGAAAGGATTAAAAAAAACTTTCTAATATAGAAGTGATGGAGAGAAACTGAAGTCTACTTCACTATACTCCACGTGAAATTCTCAGTGCTTGGAAGTATGAACTTGGGAACAATGGGAAATGAAATGAACCTCCTAACAAGAAGCAGCAATTCTTCAATCCAGTAATACTGAGGCAAAAGGGAGGCAGTGCACTGAGGTTTACCCCATCCAGGTCTGAATTCTGTTGTAAAATGCTCTGCCAATTTCAATTCAATACTTCTTATCCTGGTCAACCACTCTTAGGGGGGCTTCTTGGTGGAGTAGTAATGAATTTCTACAGTTCACTTGTCCGCATAGAGGTCGTGCTGTGCCTGGCAGTAGTCTCCACTGCCCTTCAGAAACTCCATAAATGTGTGACCAAGAACACCACAGAACTGCTGTAAAGAGAGGGGGGAAAAAAAACAAACAAACAAACAATCAACACAGGTGAAGAAAGGTTATTTTGAAGACACAAAGTATTATAAAATAAAAATAGTCCCAACAGAGCAACTAAGCAGTTTCCCAAGGTTTATTTTTTAACTCATAGAACCATAGAATGGCTCAGGTTGGAAGGGACCTTAAAGATCATCTCCAGAATTATTTGCAGAAGAATCCTGTTATCTTTCTTAGCAAGGGTTATTTGACAATAAATACATATACTTAATACAAAGTTTCAATATAGGGTTCTTTCAACACCAAAATCTGAAATGTGTTAAAATACTAATTCAAATGATCTAAAACAGAAACAAGAGACCAAGCAAGTTAAGAACCCCAGTACTTATATAAAGCAGAGCTTTTCCAGGAGACCTGTAAAATAACATTTTCCATTCTGAATTGGGAGTCATCACAGCACTTACTGAAGTTGAACTAACTTAGATGCAGAATCACTTTGTCTTAAAGGCTAATGACTCACTTTGCATGTAAACATTATCAATTTACATAGAGAAGAGCCAGTAGAGAAAAACAAAAGGCATCTAAATCTACCTGTCTCAAATAGAATCACAGAATATCAGTTTGGAAGAAACCTCAAGAATCATCTAGTCCAACCTTTCTTAGCAAAAGCACAGTCTAGACAATATAGCTCTGCACCTTGTTCAGCTGAATCTTAAGTGTCCAATGTTGGGCAAATCCACCACTTCCCTGGGGAGGTTATTCCAATGACTCATTACAATACAAAAGGAAAAAATGTTTTTATAATGAGAACAATCAGCATCTCCCCAGAAGTAACTTGTACCCATTACCCCTCATCTTTTCCAGGTAACTTCTTGTAAAAAGGAGTTTCCTTTTTTTTTTGGTAGCCACCCTTTAAATACAGAAATATGATAAGGTTTCCTCATAGCCTTCTTCCCTCAAGGCTGAACAAGCTCTCTCAGCCTTTCCCTCCTATGGCAGACTTCCCAGTCCTTTGATCACCTTTATGGCCCTTCTATAGTACTCCTTCTCCAGCCTGCCCACATCTTTTTTGTACAGTGGGGACCAAAACTGAATGCAGTTTTCCAAATGTGTGGCCTGACCTTGAAAGCAAATACAAAGTCTTTGTGACCTAACAAAACAATGCAAGCATTTGGACATACTCTGAGACTTTCAAGGCACACAAGATTTCTAACTAAGGAACACAGAATCATAGAATGGCTCGGGTTGGAAGGGACCTTAAAGATCATCTAGTTCCAACCCCCCTGCCATGGGCAGGGATGCCAATCACTAGACCAGGTCGCCCAAGGCCACATCCAGCCTGGCCTTAAACACTGCCAGGGATGGTTCCTCCACAACCTCTCTGGGCAACCTGTTCCAGTGCCTAACCACCCTCCTGGTAAAGAAATTTCTCATAATCTCTAATCTAAATTTCCCCTCCTTTAGCTTGTAACCATTTCCCCTTGTCTTATCACAATTTGAGAACTTAAAGAGTCGTTCCCCTTCTATCCTATAGTCCCCCTTAAGGTACTGGAAGGCAGCTATGAGATCCCCTTGAAGCCTTCTCTTTTCCAGGCTGAACAACCCCAATTCCTTCAGCCTGTCCTCGTAGGGGAGGTCTTCCAGTCCTTTAATCATCTTTGTGGCCCTCCTCTGGACTCGTTCCAACAGGTCCACATCTTTTTTGTGCTGAGGAGCCCAGAACTGGATGCAGTTCTCCAGGTGGGGCCTCATGAGGGCAGAGTAGAGGGGCAGGATCACCACCCTAGACCTGCTAGTCATGTCTCTCCTGATGCAGCCCAGGATGCAGTTGGCTTTCTGGGCTGTGAGTATACATTGCTGGCTCATATCCAGCTTTCCATCTATTAGGACCCCCAAGTTCTTCTCTGCACAGCAGCTTTCAATGAGTTCCTCACCCAGTCTGTACTCATAGCCAGGATTACTCCTACCCAAGTGCAGGACCTTACGTTTAGATTTATTAAACCCCATTTTATTCTCTTGGGCTCATTCTTCAAGTTTATCCAGATCCCTTTGGATGGCATCTCGCCCCTCTGGCGTATCAACCACACCATTCAGCTTTGTGTCATCTGCAAACTTGCTGAGGGTGCACTCAATACCCCTGTCCAGGTCATTAATGAAGATGTTGAAGAGCACCGGTCCCAAGACAGAGCCCTGAGGGACACCACTCGTCACTGCTCTCCACCCGGACAAAGAACCATTAACCACGTCTCTGACAGCGTCCTTCCAGCCAATTTCTTATACCATCCAACAGTCCACTCATCAAATCCACATCTCTCCAGTTTTGAGATGAGGATGTCATGAGGAACCAAGCTAAAGGCTGAAGACACATTGCAACCTTCATCTGCCCTTAAACTGCCTTTTACATCATGACTTCATTAATATACCAAGACAATGGTAATAGTCTAGCTAAAAACTTACACAGGAAAGTTTGTTAAACAGGTTATTCCTGTCCAGTGCCTTATTTTGCTATGGTTTACTTATAAAGCTACTGCAAGGCACACAATGAGGAAGTAGATAGCTGATGAACTTCTCCAAGTTGTGTATTAATTTGCAGAGATTGCTATGCAAATGAACCAAGAACATATGCCTTTATGTACAGTGTAACCTTACAGCAGAGGAGCTACTTTTGTGCCCAGATACAGCATTAGTGCTGCTGACCACACCTGCCTGGAGAACAGAAGGCAATTAGAGAGAAGCTTTGTTTCCCAAAATATAGCCACAAGCTGAACCAAATGCCCACTAAATATAGTCAGGTACTAAAGAGAAACATCATTGATCCTACAACTATTTAGCAGAAAAAATTACTCATGTTGGCCAAATATTGGAAGGAATCCATGTATTCCTCTGCCCCAAAACAATACTGCCCAAGACACTTGGGAAATAGATTAGCTGAGCAAGCAGCGTTACAGAATTGCTATCACAGGATTACTTTCTTAAAATGTTATTTATTTGGGGTTTTCTGGCAGCAATACCAGTTCTTTGCCGTCGCAAATCTAGTTTCTAGCACACAAACTATGTTTTAATTGTTCTGATAACAGCTACTGTCTTAAACACTTTATCAAAGGGTAGGAATAAAATCTACATGCAAATAAGTCATGGTCTCTTAACTGCCATCTAGGATTTTGAGTCAGACCAAAACTCCCCTGCAGGCACTAAACAATATACCATAAGACTAGTGAGTCTATCTAATAATTACTATAGTATTAAGCAGAAGTCACAACAGACTAATACTTGAAGAATTTTCTAAAATGCACAGAATCACAGAACAGTTTGGGTTCGAAGGGGCTTTTAAAGGTCACCTAGGTGTCTTAGCAGTACTGGAGTTCTTAAAGTGAACTGCAATTTAAAGAATTGTAACAATGTTTTATGTTGTAGACCTGGCTTTGCTCCTTTCATAAGCCCAGAGAAGAGAAGTTCAGTAACAGACTCCTAGTAAGTAACTGAGAAGATAAAATCAATAAGAGGTTTTACTGTAGCAGATGGGTAAAGCTGCATTATACAATGTTGCAAAGGACCTTTAGAAAATGCAGATCAAAACTCTTCCAGGCATCGTTTTCCTGTTTTTCAGACAGCTTCCTGGTAAGAAGGTTTAAGGATGCACCTTGATCACAGGTATGGCTTTCTAAGTTAGCAGAAAGTAATAGGGCAATTTCATGTACTCTTTGCTGACACTCCAGAGATAATACTATCACCATTTCTGCAAAGACTTTAGGATTAAGTTTGCCAGTTACTTCCAGAAAAATCTCCGTTTTTATTTGTGATAACTTGAGGGACAGTGAGAATTCCAAATATAACAAGCACGAAAAAGGAGTAAGAAGAATACTGTGCAAAGACCAACAAAGTAACAGACATCAGAATTCAGACTCTGAAGAACTCCAGGAATCATCATCTGACACACTAGAAGCCTTAGCAGAAGACAGTAGGTGTGAATTAAAGTAAGACTCCTTACTTGGACCAGACTTGGGAACACTTGAAATAGCAACTGAAGCAAATCCAAACTTAAGATAGCCTATTTGAAGTCACTTTCAATTACTTTAAGCAGCTGAACACCCAAAAGGTCAGGGTAGCTTTAAGCAGATACAGCTGCCAAAGGTCTTGTGGTACTTTTCACATGCACTGGCAGATCTCATGTTTATCTCTTTTTAAGGCTGCTAAGAAGAATCATAGCTGGTTCTTCTCCCTGGGAGAGGATGAGGGAGCAGAGGCTGTCAGGAACAGAACAGCATGCAAGTGAGCTTGAGGAGATATAATGGAGTTACAAGGGTAAAGAAAAGACCTTTCAAACTGCAAGACAGGTATTTCGGGGGAGGAAAGCATGTACAGGAATTGGAAACAGTTAACATGAACCCATACTGGGGCAGGTAGGAAGCACAAAGTAATCAGGATTCATCCAGCCTGGTAGGCAGGCTGCCCCTTAGTACACAACTATGAGTACTCAATAGGATACCACACAAACTTACCATGGGAATAGGGAGGAAGGCAGGCAACAAAACATTACATTACAAATCCAACTTTTCAAATGCAGACTGTTAATCACATCTAGCAACTGGGTGCACAGTTCAAATTCTTACACAAAGTTGAAGCAAGCTATGCAATGTTAAGTTTGAATACTATATGTAATTAACCTTTACCAATTAATTCATTTTGTTAGTATTAACTTTAACAGTTAGCCATTAGACACATCAGCACCTTAGCAACTCACACAGCTAGGGACTTAACAAGGCAGGTAGTTGAGTCACACTGTTTGCCTTGGCAGCTACTGCTGCCTCATTATAAAGGGGCAAAGCTCACACTTTCCTTTGATGTGAATGTCATCACTTATCAACATTGCTAGCCAGAAAGCTCCACAGGCAGACCCACTCCTTTAGGCAGCAACACACTGTACCATCTTAAGACAGCTTTGCCAATCTAGTTTAGTTCTGTTCAGGGAGTCAAATGACAACTGAAGACAACTAGCACATTAAAATTAGCATGCTGCTTGTGTTATTGCATTAAGCCAAAATACAAGGCTTCACCCATCCTCAGCAAAAGGACCTGGAAGATAAGAAAACAACTATAAAAACAGAGTTGTAATAAGCTTAAGCTTACAGGGAACTCAAATGATGTGAGCAACTTTTGAGTGGCTTGGAAATACAGCTTTAAAATTACTATATTGCCTCAGTTAACTATTCAGTAGGTAAGATCTCAAAAATAAAGTCAAGAGTGTATGGTGTAAGGCTGCATTAAGTGCACAGTATTGTATGCAGAAGATGACACCAACTCATTGTTTGTACCATCAAGTCAGATACTTCATCATATTCTTTTCAATATACATGTGAGTTTTCCTTGAGGAAAATGAACACTGAAGGGTTTTAGAAGCAGCAGTTTCTATCAGTAACAGAAAGCCGAACACCACTTAGACCAACAGATCCGTCAAAATAAACTTGGAAAACAAAACTAAGGTTAATATGCCAGGACCTTAACAGAAGGTGTCATGTCCAATATGGGATAAAGACATGCTAATTATGCTTATACCATCTACTGTCATTTATGCAAGGAGCCTCACCTCCACCCCTGGAAAGGTGATGGAAAAAATTATCCTCGACTCTGTTTCCAGGCATATCGAGGATAAGGGGCTCATTGGGTATACAGCATTGGTCTAGTGCATGTGGCGTCCCTGCCCATGGCAGGGGGGTTGGAACTAGATGATCTTTAAGGTCCCTTCCAACCTCAGCCATTCTACGATTCTATACCAAAGGGAAGTCATGTTTGACCAACCTGATAGCCTTTGATGAGGACAGCAAGGGGTGGATAGATGATGGTAGAGCAGTGGATGAGGTTTATCTTGATTTCAGTAAAGCATTTGACACTGTCTCCCACAGCATCCTTGCAGCTAAACTGAGCAAGTGTGGTCTGGATGATTGGGTAGTGAGGTGGATTGTGAACTGGTTGATGGACAGAGGTCAGAGAGTTGTGATCAATGGGATGGAGTCTACTTGCAGGCCTGTGTCTAGTGGAGTCCCTCTGCGGTCAGTATTGGGACCAGTACTTTTCAATATATTCACTAATGACCTGGCTGAGGGAACAGAGTGTGCTCTCAGCAAGTTTGCTGCTGACACTAAACTGGGTGGAGTGGCTAACACACCAGAGGGTTGTGCTGCCATTCAGTGAGACTTAGACAGGCTGGAGAGTTGGGCAGGGAAAAATCGAATGAAATTCGACAAGGCTAAGTCAGGCTGGGGACTGACCTGTTGGAGAGCAGTGAAGGAGAAAGGGACCTGGGGGTCCTGGTAGATGGACGGATGACCATGAGCCAGCAGTGTCAGAGGGATTCTGGGGTGTATTAGAAGGGGTGTGGTTAGTAGGTCAAGAGAGGTTCTTCCCCCCTTTACTGTGCTCTGGTGAGGACGCATCTGGAATATGGTGTCCAGTTCTGGGCCCCACAGTTTAAGAAGGATAGGGAACTGCTGGAAAGAGTCCAGCACAGAGCCACAAAGATGATGAAGGGGCTGGAACATCTTCCTTCTGAGGAAAGGCTGAGGGAGCTGGGTCTCTCTAGCCTGGAGAAGAGGAGGCTAAGGGGTGACCTCATCTACGCTTTTAAATATGTGAAGGGTGGGTGTCAGGAGGATGGGGTCAGGCTCTTCTCAGTGAAGCCCAGTGACAGGACAAGGGGCAATGGCTGTAAGCTGAAGCACAGGAGATTCCATGTGAGGTTGTGGAGTCTCCTTCTCTGGAGATATTCAAAACCCATCTGGATGCGTTTCTGTGTGCCCTGGTCTAGGGAATCCTGCTGTGACAGGGGGGTTGGACTAGATGATCTTTCAAGGTCCCTTCCAACTCCTAAGGTTCTGTGAGAAGTTTAGACAGTAGCTTATTCAAGCAAAAAGACATCGTGAAAAGAAAAAGCTTTAACTTCTGCGCTTCTTTGGGACAGGAACTGAAGTATTTTGTCTTCACTGACAAGCAGATTTAAGTATTTGTTCATTCTAGGTTTGAAAGTATCAGTCACGTCTGGCAAAAACCACTTATAAAAACGACCTATCAGACCATTATAGGTACATCCAAAGCAGAGAAGTGTGAGGTTATCCCATGCTGGTGCCAGTCTCCTTCACGACCCAGCATATTGAGAAGCATGCAAACAAAAATGCTTGTTTGTAGTTACATTGTACTTCACTCTACCTTCAGATGTGCAAGATGTTTCAACAGTTACTCAATTCACCTGTTCATAAAGCAGAAACATTTGTACCCAGAACCAGCTACGTGGTATCACATCCTCTGAAGTCAAGACCTGCCACACACTCCCCTAGTGAAACCACAGGATGAAAACTAGAAAACTGAAAGAAACTACATCCCATTATAATTTGAGAACACCTGCAAGTAAGTTTTGTTTTAACTTGCTACCCAACAAAAAGTTACTGAAGTACAAAGGGAAATACTCCTCTAACTTTTTCTTTCTACTCAAGGACTAAGTACCAACTGCTAAGCCAGACAAGGAGAGAGAGAAGGTAAGGGGTACAAACTGCAGAGTCATTATGCAAGGTAGACGTACACCTCCCATTAGCTGTTGTTGAAGTGCACCTCCTATCTACACACAAATGCCTGTATCTTATATCCAGTGCTAACATTCCCTGTTTGGGCCAAACAACCCTGACCCCTAACCAAAGAAAATACATTCATGTATCATACAAAGGAGATTCCAAAGGTTTATCATAAATTTGTTACAACATGCTCTGTGAAAGAAGGATGTTTCCTGTGGTTCAAGTATGTAGCTCAGAGGGGAAAAAAAAAAATTATCTCAGAACTTCCTGTATAACAAGTCAATGCAACTTCAGAAATGATGAAACTGAGGCCATGTGACTCTTCCTAGTTCTTCTGCTTGGACCACAAAAAAAAAGAAAAAACCAACATGCAAAGAAGCCTTAATAGCTATTGGAGGAAATAAGACATAAGAGACCATTCCATCCCATTATCTAATGCATCCTCTTGAGTTTCTGCAAGCAAGGAGTCTCAAAATGATTCATCACTGTCACTTCAATAGCAAACTTCATAAATCCTGTCATCCTGCTAAAAAATTATTCCATTAAGTTTTAAGCAATAACATGAGAGATTTAGAGTAATAAGTGCCTCTGCATGTATGTGCTATTTTATTGAGTCTAATAAAGGTACAACTGCCAAACAAGTTGTGCCTGTGAGGAAAGCTGTAGAGAGTTATGGATTTATGTTTAACATAGGAGTACCTCTTGTATTGATCTAATGAAGTGAGATTTAGTTTTCTAAATAAGGTAAATAGCTACTATTAGTGTAGAATTCATTAATACCCTGGTTTGTGCATTCTGGTTAAATCTTTAAGAGAAGCAGCAATCACTTAGAGTCAGCCTACACAGTAGGCTAGATCCTAAATTCTTACTTGGCACTGTCTGTTCTGTCACAACAGGAAGGTTTCACAAGATAGAAGAAGTTATTAGATAAGGTTAAATTCTATTTATTTCTTGTCTTACTGACACATTTAGTTTTGTTAAGACAATTACATCTTTCTCCCTTGGATCCTGCTGTATCTGTCACTCATCTTTCTTTCCCACTCTCACATTTCCTCCCATGGCTGTGCAATTTCTTCTCTGCTGCTTCCACATTTTCCCCCTGAAATTATTCTGTTCCTACAGGACAATTTCAATGAAATAATAAGAGCTGACATTTAAGTGTCATCTTTAGGTTTTCTGATCTGACAGGGGTTTTTTTATAAGATTACAAGGAGATAAGGTTCATACATCTGAGTCACTGCTTTGGAAAGACTCTACAGATACAAGCAGGCATACTGGAAAGTTGTCTCCAGCAGCAGTTATGAACACCAGAATCACAGGACCCTTGTGCCACATATTTGCAATGTGTGTAGCTAGCTACCAGACAGTAACCAAGACATGTGCATAACCACCAGTAATTCTGCTTCTATTATTACAAATTACTTGGTTTTGATAATGCTTTATCTTTCTTGCTTCCCTGCTTCTGGAGGGCATACTACCACCAGCAAGCCTTGCAATGTTTGTGCTTAACATAAGTGTCCTCTGGGGTCATAGATGTTAGACAGCACAGACACCAAGATTAATAGGGGAGGGTGGGGGTTTTTTGTAAAAAAAAAAAAAAAGAAAAGTAAGCAGATGAGGGAAGTGAAACCTTCTGATGCTGAACTGTGATCTAATTCTAGAAGAAAACGCATTCCTTGAAAAGCCAGATGACAAAGTCTTAAAAGCAGGTTCGGTCCAAATTAAGGCATTTGCCTACATTCGTGAGCTTCTGAGGATCAATAGCTACCTGTTAAAAGAAACATCCACTTCGACGTGTGCTTAAATGACTCCTCTGCGGACTTTTCCTACCGCTAAGGAGCCATCTAAAAGCTCAGCTCAGGTCGGCTGCATACGTGAGTTCGGGCATACTCTACCTCTACTGCATAAAGCTCATTCTGGAAAGGATTCACGTCCTCGCTCGCAGCCGTTTCTGACTCCCCACCCGAGAATCCCGGAGACAAAGCAGACACTCGGCCCCCTTCGTCCTCGCCCCGGCCAGCTCGGCCGCGCTCCCTGCCACACCACCTAGGTGGCGGGCGCCAACGGACAAGCCCCGACTTGTCCGGAAAGCCCCAGGTTCCAGCCTCCCCCAGTGCCGCGTCAGCCGCAGGGCAACGGACTCCCGGCCTGCCCGTCTCTCGTCGGCGAGGAGACGCTGCCCCGGTCGGGACACCGCCCCACGGACTGAGCCGTTGCCCCAGCTCTCGTGGTCACGGGTTCGCATCACGCTTCGATCAGGCTCCCGACGCGGAGCCATCTTGTCCCCCGGAGCCGCCGCCCGGCCCCTGCCTCCCCACGACACGGTGGCTCCTGGTCCCCGCCGCCGGTCTGACACGGCCCAGGGCCGCCAGAGCCCCGGCGGCAGGGACGCTGCCCTTCCCGGCGGCCTCCCGGCCTAACAGACACCGCCGCAGGGAGGCCAAGCCGGCGACAGCCAGGCTTACAAAGCGGCTTTGTGCCTGGAGGGGGCCGCTCGGGAGCCGAGGAGAGGTCGTCCCCTCCTCCTCTCCAGACAGAGGAAGGGAGAGAGGCACCGACAGGCGGGAGCAAAAGAACGGCATCGGGGGCGGGAGAAAGGCCGAGCCGCGCCGTGGCGGGGCTGCCTCGGCTCTCCTGAGGCCTGCCCGAGAGAAGACGCAGCCTAGCTCTGCGAGAAGCCGCCCGGAACCGGCGTGGCTCGGGCGACAGAACAAAGAGACAACATGGAGGAGATGGGAAGAGGAGGGGGGAAACGAGGGGGAAGAGGAAAATCGCGGCCCGCCAGTGGGTCGCACGGCCAGCAGGGCTAAAGGCCGGGGAACAGGCGGGCCAGGACTAGGGGCGCGGGCGGTCGGCACTCACAGGAATATGGTTACTCATTGAAGACTGTAGCCTGATCATACAGCCGGGGTGCGGGCGCCACCGCCGGGGGCAGGAGGAGCAGAACCAGGAGGACGTGGAGGCGCTGGAGGCCGCGGAGCTGCCGGAGGGGGTTCGGCGGAGGAGCGGGGATGTACCATACAGCTGCGGCAACGGGCGACTCTGCGGGCTGGCCCGGCGCGGACGCGGTTGCACCAGGAGGGACACTTGGCACCGCCTCCCGCACAACGGCCCAAGGACCCTGCCCTCGCTCATGGACGTCTGCGACTGGCGTCGCGCCCGCCCAATTGGAGGCGCCACCAGCGCGTCCGGGGCGGGAGCGAGGCCGTCGGTTGGGCGGGGCGGTGGCAGGCTGGGCGGAGGCAGGAGGGAGCCGAGAGGTGGAGGCAGCCGGTGAGAACCGGTTACTGAATGAAGCAGGGGGCGGTGGAGCTGGGGAGGGGCGCGGCGCAGGCAGAGCGGGACAGGTGGGAGGGGATCGCCTTTGGGGGCAGGGGTTTCACCTTCCGCGCCCGCCGGAAGCCCCTGGTCTGGCCTTCGTCTCCCCCGGGGCGGCGAGTTCTAGAGTATTCCTCGCGTCCCCGGTGGAAGGTGGCTTGTTTGCACTCCGTAGCCGCTGCACCCGGCCGCCCACAGCCGGCTTCTCCCCGGGGTGCGTGGGATGCCTGGGGACAGGGTGCCCGGCGGGGCTGAGAGGAAGGCGGCAAGGGCCAGCGGGAGGCGGTGAGGGGCGGCGAGGTGAGGCGGAAACGTCCTTCCCCGTGGGGGCAGCTGGAGACGGAGTGGCGTATTGCGGCGTCAGGAAGGAGTGCGAAGTTGAGCTGCGGTGGAACAGTCGAGGCTCTGCATCCGTTTTAATCCCTAAACCCCTGCTCTCTCGGGCTGTAAAACCTCTTTTGCCAGTTTAATACTAATAGGAAGCTCTTAGCCCGTTTTGTCCGCAGATTATTCTGTGCTTTTCAGCTGAGATGAAGTCAGGATTTTTTTGGTGGGAGGTCAGCCCAGTAGGCCAGAAGTGGTGTGGGAAACAACGTGGACTCTCTCAGCCTTATGCTCTCTCTTGGTCCTAGGAAACACAGGCGTTGCTGAAAGGCAGACATCTCCTGGGTGAATTCTGGCAGTGGGAAACACCGATGGCATCCCTACCGTTCCTAACCGATAGAGGCATGGGAGTCAGTCCCCAGCTGGACACCATCAACCTGGAAAACACTGTAATGTGGGTCAGCACTAGCTTTATGAAATAACAGGCTATTTTTAGCTTCAGATAGTCTGGTACTGTTCTAGTTATATGTAACTGGTTAAGCCTTTCTTCAAGCATGTTATTTTTTTTGTTACTATACAGATTACAAGAGTCTGCAGAAGTTGGTTTTAATCTAAAAAAGAAACAGCTCGATTCTGAATCTCAGCAGTTTGTATTGGCTTGTACAAAGGCATGGCTGTTTTGTGGGTTTGCCAGTTTTGTATAACCTGCAGAAACCATTGTACAGAGGAGGTTTTTTGTGGTAATCAACACATAGGAGATGTGACTCAGAACATGCCTGTATTGCCTTTCGCTCCACCTGGCTTTAGGTGGGCATCTGCTAATTTCTGACCAGGAACCATGTCTCTGCTAGCATAATATACTCAGTTTTTCTGTGCTATCAATGTATTTATTTATATTTGGAGTTTGTATTTACTGACTGACTCAGGGCACACATCTGGTGAACTTGCAGCTGTATCTACTTCTCCATGTAAAACTGTTTGACAGTGTGCTCAGAATCCTCTGTAACAAGATGATCCCAAGGTTGCTTGCAATGTTGTTTATTTTTTGGTGATTACAATGTTAGGGAGGTTTTGGGGAACAAAGTGGAAAAGTTAACACAGCTTCTCTCTCCTGTAATAAAGCTTGAGGAATCTGTTCTGGATAGAGTTCTAAGAGATTAAACAGCACTGTACCTGCTTTTATCTATGCTGCTTTGATTATGGTTTTTTTTCCTATGACAATGCAAGCTTTTGTTTACTGATTCATTGCATATTACACTGATCAGGATTTTAGGATCAAATTACTTTCTGCTGCAACATCCTTTCAGTATTGCAGCACAGTAGTTTACACTGGAAATAAGAGTCACTGGCAGTTTCTTCGAAATTACATGCCCTATGAAGAAAGAATATAACTCAGAAAGCCTTTAGACCACAAATGTGGATATTTTTTGGTTTTGAGGACAGAATGGCTGTGTCATCTTAACTATTCAATATTAATTTGTATTGTGATGGTCCCTGTTTGGACCCCCTAGTTGTGATTAATTATGCCTTACTAGTTGGCACTTAAGATTCAGTTCCTGTTTTACACCCTGAGATGTCAAGTGATGCTTGGAGTGTTTGAGTGAAGTAGACTGGTCTACTGTTTCATATAGGACAGAGATCTTTATAGGAGAGGCAGACAAGTGGATAGTACAAGGTGCCAACTGATGAATTGATGAAACAGGGGGTTGGGGAGTTAGAAAGTAACAGAAAAGTGACAAGACTCATTAAGAACTTTGAAGATAAGGAAAACAAAAAAAAAAGCAGTGCTTGTAAAGAGAAATCTGTGGAGCTAATTCAAAAGAGACTGATATTACCAGTTTGAGAAGCAAAGATGTGATCACCATTGTTGTGCTATTAGGAAGATTAATACAACTTCTATGATAAAAGGCTAGAGTAGCACAAAGTTTTAATATATTTTTTGAGCAGTGTGAATCCAAAATATAATTTGGGCCCAACTTGAATGTCCAGCCCTTACCTAGTTGACTGTTACCAATAGTTTTTTAAGGTTTCAATAGGAAGTTGTGCATTAAACCAGTCAATTTAAAGACTATTGAAGTTTCAAACAATCAAAATGGTAAGTTTTTATGATTGCTTTCTTTTGTTTCATAAAACCTACTGGTTTGTAACCTTTGACAATTTGCTGTTGCCTTGTTCTGCTAAGTACAGTAGTGAAAAAAAATCCCTCTTCATTTTCTTGATGTAAAAGTGTTTGTATGCTTTGTTAGCCATTTTTGTCAAGAAGGAGAATCCTAATGTAACCAGGAAGCATTTTTTCTTTTACTTCTAATCATCTTTGTCAACCTTGCTGTGCTGACAAAGAAATCCATTGTATTGCTTTTTAACCAGAGGGACCAGAACAGGATGTAGTCTTCAACATGCAGTCACACTGTCTGTGCATCACTTTGAAGTGGTTTGTATTAATGTATTGCTGGTACATGTGTTCTGGTTTGAGAATGCTGCTTCTATGGGATTTGTGACAGTTAAATAACTACTCTTATGTTTGAAATATGTATCTTTATGTATCAATTAATACAACTATTACTTGAAGACTAAATAAAAATACTGGTTCTTAATGTGCTTGCCTTTTGCAGATGCTTAACTTCCTTAGTCCCTCTAGACAGAAGCTAGTTGTCCCTGAGAGTTATGTGGGTCTGTCATGGTGAGACCCAGCCTCAGCCAAGCCCTGTGCAGCTGCTCATACACTGTCCCCCACCCCCTCCCTCTGTCATGTTCATTGCTAGGCTATCTGTATGGAATTAACATACACACTTATGGAATTAACATACACACCAGTTTGCTGGTTAGGTCTTTCTGATTTGCTGGTCTTAACTGTAGCTTTTGTGGTGGACTTTCTGAATGCTGTATTTATGCCCATGTCATGCCAATGTTTAAAAAGATGAAGTGAATATGGCAGGGTTAGACTGTCATCTAATAGAAAACTCATACATGACTAAGCTGATTAAAAAAAAAGGGAATTAAAGGATAAGAATATAATTAATGCAAATTGATGTAGTTCTAGGGAAAGTAGCTATTGTAAAGGAAGCTGACTTAATGCTTTGACAAGATTACAAGATTGGCATAAAAGGAACTGCATAGCTGTAACACTAAATTTTCATGTTTTTAACAGTTTTATCAAAGGAGATCTTTATCAAAGATCTCTGAGAAAAGCAAGTATGGCTGATGGGAAGACCAATGAATAGCAAGTAACTGATGCTGACACAGTTCTGTAGGTTGTTAAGTAACTTGTGTTCACTCAAAAATGTGCTTTAGTACTGCCACTTACAAAGTCATATGGCTAAAACCAGGAATGCAAGGAAGACTTAGCAGTTTTTAAGAATGCTTCTGGTACTCTAAAGTTTAGAGTCTAGAAATTACAATGGACAAGTAAGTCAATATGAACTTCCAGGGCAGTTCTGTGCTAAAGGTAATAATTATCCTAACGTGATCCTTAGATATAGTACAGAATTCTGAGAAGGAATAGAGAGGTTTTTGGTTTTAAATAGCATTGATGCCAACTGTTGAAATACCATATCCAGTTCTGTTGACCACAGATCTATCAAGTTGCCTTATTTTCTGATTGAAAGAATCATAGAATGTCAGGGGCTGGAAGGGACCTAGAAAGATCAAGTCCAACCCCCCTGCCACAGCAGGACACCCTAGATAAGGTCACACAGGAGTGAGTCCAGGTGGGCCTTGAATGTCTCCAGAGTAGGAGACTCCACACACCCCCTGGGCAGCCTGTGCCAGTGTTAATCACCCTTACTGTGAAAAAATTCTTCCTCACATTAGCATTGAACAAGCTGTGTGTCTGTGGTGTGGCATTTTTCACCTTCCCTCTTACCTACTCCCTCCTTTACTCTTACCATTCCTACTCTGCCCTTTTTATTCTCCTTCTTCAGGTTAGGTTCAGCAGCATGGTGTCTTTCAGATTCTCTGAGCTTCTGGTTTGCTGGTGAACAGGGTAATGGAGTGGAACAGACTGCAGGACAGAATCACAGAAGCATTAAAGTTGGAGAAGACCTCTAAGATCATCAAGTCCAACTCTCAGCCTATCACCATCATACCACTAAACCATGTCCCTAAGTACCACATCTATACATTTTGTCAACACCTCCAGGGAAGTGACTCCACCACTTCCCTGGGCAGCCTGTTCCAATGTCTTAACACCTCATTCAGTGAAGAAATGTTTTCCTAATACCCAATCTAAACCTCTACTGGTGCAACTTGAGACCATTTCCTTTTGTCCTATCTCTGGTTGGTGAGATGTGGTAGGTCCACAGCAGTGCCTTAGTGACATGCTGGTGACAGTGCAAAGCTGCAAAAAACCAAGAGAGTGGAAACCCTAGCAGAAGATTGATGGAACAGACCAGTTCTTTATGCTAGAGGGGGCAACCTTAATGCTATGGACATTTCTGTGCTGATGTGCTGGAGATATATTTGCTATATTAGGGGCTCTTAGTGGCATGAAATGGTTGAAGAGTGATACAGAATTAAGCTTACTGTAGGAAATTTACATGTTGCTTTAGCACATTATAAAAACTAAGACTTTAGAGTGGATTCTTTGTATTTGTTTAGCCTCTTTGACCATGCAAATGGGCACTTCATATGCAGGGTGTGGTATCCTAAAGGCTTCTGGTACAGCATCATGATCTTGGGCTAGATCTTGTCTGTATGCTGTAGTGATAATGAGAGTTGTTTTCCATTTTCAGCTCCTAACACTGCTGCTGATTTTGGAAGAGAAGGTCATTTCAGTTTCTTTCTGGAATTCTGATAGTATGCATTGGCCATGGACTGGTTAGAGAGTGTGAGAACTGCTCCTGCTACTTCACAAATACAACTAAACATTGTGAATCCCTCTTTCAGTTGTTTATTAGGAAAATTCAGTGAATCCAGAGTGGTTAAGATTACTCTAGAGGTCATCTCACTGAAGCAGGACTACCTAGAACTGGTTGCCCAGATCCACATCCAGATGGCTTTTAAATATCTCCAAGGACAGAGACTTGGCAACCTCTCTTGGCAACCTGTGCCTGTGCTCAGTCACCCTCACTGTGAAAAGTGTTTCCTGTGTTTCAGACTGTACTCTGGTCCTGTCCCTGGGCACCACTCAAAAGAGTCTGCCTCTTTTTTCACATGCTCACTTCAAGTATTTATGTACTCTGATGAGATCTTGAGTCTTCTCCAGGCTGAACAGTCCCAGGTCTCTCAGCCTTTCCTCCTAGGAGAGATGCTCCAGTCCCTGAATTCTCATTTGACAACTTATCCATCCCCCAGCAGAACTCCATGTACTCCAATTGCTCTTTCACACAAAGGGCAATTCCTCCTTCTTGTCTTTGTAGCTTGTCCTTCCTAAAGAACTGATCTCCCTCCATTCTATATTCCTCCTCAGTATTCCAAAACCAATTTTTTTTAATTGGTGAAATTATAGAATGGGCAAGAAATGGGAGATTGTTCAGCACACAGCTTCTGATAGTAAATTCTGCTATTTCCACATCTGTCTAATTATAGTCCTGTTTGTAGTACTCCTGAGCTTTCTGATACTATTTATTCATGCTAAAGTGTACACATTCAGTGAGTCAAACTGTGTGTAATGTTTTAAATTACTGCCCATAAATATTAAAGTGTTTTTCCTTTTTAACTGTAATAGTTGATAGTGTCTCAAGGAAAAATAAACCTAAAAATATAGGGAAAATTCTAAGTTACATTGTAATACTCTGAATGCATCTAACAATGACTGTTCTATAGCATTTAATGTAGTGATATGCAAACAATAACCATAGTGAAGTAAATCTGCTTCTTTGCATTATAAGCCTCTCCAACAACTTGTGATGGGAAGAGAATAAATCACTTTTGTGTTCTCTTGAAACTGTAGAATTTATGTGGTGTTGGGTGTCATGCTAAAAGTGATGGTCTTGCCAGTCCAGAGTGACATGGACTATTCCTTACCAATGGCTTTAGCATTTCACTTACCTGAAAAAAATTACTCCATCAGTATCTAAAACAGAATCACAGAATCATTAGGGTTGGAAAGGACCCTCAAGATCATCTAGTCCAACCAATAGCCCTACGCTACTCTTACCCCTAAATCATCCCCTGAAGAAACACATCTATCCTCTTCTTAAAAACCTCCAGGGATGGTGGTGACTCCACCACCTCCCTGGGCAGCCTATTCCAATATCTAACCACTCTTTCAGGAAAGAAATTCTTCCTAATATCTAATCTAAAGCTACCCTGGCACAGCTTGAGCAAGAAATTCTTCCTAATATCTAATCTAAAGCTACCCTGGCACAGCTTGAGCCCTAGACCTGTCACTAGTCACAAGGGAGAAGAGGCCAACACCCACCTCCCTCGAATGGCCTTTCAGGGAGCTGAAGAGAGCGATAAGGTCTCCCCTCAGCCTCCTCTTCTCCAGGCTAAACAGCCCCACCTCCCTAAGCCTCTCCTCATAAGGCCTGTTCTCCAGACCCCTGATCAGCCTAGTTGCCCTTCTCTGCACCCTCTCCAGTACCTCAAAGTCCTTTCTATACTGTGGTGCCCAAAACTGCACCCAGTACTCGAGGTGTGGCCTCACCAGTGCCGAGTACAGTGGCAAGATCACCTCCCTGCTCCTGCTGCTCACCATGATAGGTGTTTGGTTTAGTTTGGAGTCAGTGGAAAGCACATCTTCTGAGTCATCTGTATCTGTTCCCTGATGTACAGATGTGCTACTCTGCAGACCTTTATCTACTTAGCTTGTTGAAACCAGCAGGACCATCAGAAATGACTAGTGATGAATGTATTCCACAGGACATCATCTACCTTTCCTCTGCAATGTTTCTATACATTCCCTTAACTCATCACCCTGGAGTTAAACAGTGACACTACCTTTAGAATATCAAGTTTAAATGACAGCTGCATTATTTGCAAGCCCTAAGAACATATTTCCATATTTTAAATTATGAAGTTGAACCTAAATTTCTTATATTTTAAACAAACTTGTAATCTTTAAGCCTGTGAAATAAATTTCTGCTTTTGTATTATTAAAATCAGTCTATTCCCTTCTGAAGGACAGAAAAATCAGAGAAAAACAGAGCTAGCTAGGAACTGAAAGAAGTCACCAATTCTGTTTTCCTGAAGAATTATGGATCAGTGCATTTCCCTCCTGACAGATACTCTTCTAATCTGTTCTGACTGTGCTCCAGTAGTTAGGATGCTCTTAGACATCTGTTTTAGGTCTTTGTTACCCATAACTTGAAACTATTTAGAAGCTGTAAGGAGCAGTAACCATCATAATTTCATTTATATAGCGTGAAAAAGTGCATTTAACCTGAATGATTTATGGACTGGGCCTCATATACTATTTCCAAATACAACTATTTTGTGCTATTGGCCTAATACTGCAGGGCCAGGACACCTGTTAGGGCATATGGAAACTTAAATTTAATCCTCTCTTCCATCTTCTGGGATTTGAGTCTGCATGTCTCAGAAGATTCCATTAATCCTCAGACTATACCACATCTTCAGCATATAGTGAGTGACTAGGGCCTCTCATTCTCTTCCACTTTCTAAGAAGATGTAAAACCCCTTGCTGACAGACATGTCCCACCTGTTAGTTGTCTCCTTTCTTACTCTTTTAGTTTCTGATGCACTGATTATATATGCTTTGTGTCCATAGTAGCAATATATCATTGGTGGTCCAGGATAGACCAGTGATTAAAGAAACAAGATTTGGAGTTAGGTCTGTTTGTTTCTGCATGATGACTTAAACAGATGCCTCAGATGTTCCAGAGTAGTACATTAAGAACTAGTAATTTATTTCTTACTGCTAGATTTAAAAGAGCAGGGAATATAGTGTATTTCAGACATATTGTAAGCAATTCAGCATAATATAAGACTGGACACTGAAAGGCTGACAGTTAGATTAATATCAACTTAAAAGGAACAAATCCATAGGCTGCAAGGTTAATGAAGCTCTGTGTTGTTAAATATTTGACTTGATCTATGGACATAACTATAGTTAGTGTGACACAAAAAGAGGAATTTGGATTCCTGTTACTGCCTTCTGCTGGGGGCATTCAGCCAAACTAAATCCTTGTCTTCTGCTGCTTATCTAAATGGTGCAATAGCCCAGTCTTTAAACATTCATTTAAAAGCATGGCTTCAACCACCCACGGTGTTGAAATAAAGGAGTTCAGGTATGCTTTTGAACAAAGAATTTCCATTTGGCATGCCTGTTAACATGAACTACAGACTTTAGGAAGCACCATTTTCCATGAGTTTAATGCTTGGAAAAAATTCTGTTAATTGATTAATAATATCAATGAATATTTCCCTAATTTACAAGGACTAAAACTGATGTTTTAAAATATATTCCAAATATATTTCCAAATAGAGTTAAATATTTTAAATATTATTTTTTCCCCAGTTTATATTTCATTTTAAACTTACTATATCTTTTTGCCAGACCTATTTTCATTTGCATTCACTGTTTTGAGATCTGGGATGTGTGCTTCAGCCCTGTGTTCTTCTGTGCATATGGTACTGACTTTACATGGCTAATAATGGGGTTATTCATGAAAGTTATTTATGAAAGTAAGCCAGGAATGCCTTACTCTTGCCTGGCATTACCTGCAACATTTCTGGAGAGGATGGATTTCAGGCATGTCACTATACTTGGGATTTTTTATTGTCTGGGCAGCAGGGTATCAATTTTTTGTGGTGTCATTCTAAGCCACTTACATACTGCTATGTGTTATGTATGTCACATGGATGCCAAATCCTCAGTTTTGAAACCTACTCCTGGTTCCAAGTGTTGAAATATTATTATTTGTTCTCTTTTCAGATCTTCTTTGAATGGAGGATGCAGTGCCACTAGCTGGAAATACCAGGGGCAGGAAGAGCACAGAAAGAAACTGTGTTGGAAAGACAGGTGCTGTTCACTCTTTGGAGCAGACCTGGTAGACACTATGTTGAGCTTTCTGAGGGAATAGCTGTCCAACTCTAGGCTTACTGCATTTTGCTTCCTTTTTGCAAGGTTAGTAGCATCTCTTTAAATAAAGGTCAAAGAGGAAAAAGAATATACATGTAGGGCAATTCCCTTGCAAGGGGAAACTTGTCTCTTTAAAGCTCCCAATATGCTGTTTGGCAGAAGCACAACATTTTTCTATTGGGATTTTTAAGATTGTTGTTTCCTATACAAATTGTTCTTTGTCCCACAGACCTTGGCTAGAAAAAAGTCTTCATTTGATAGCACCTTTCCACAGGAAGGCCAGATACCATGGGCTGTGGGCCAGCAGCTGTAGCTGGTAGTTCCTTTTTTGTACTACTGCTGTTGCTGAGTGCATTAAATGTCTCCTAATTGCCATAGTGACATTATGTGCTCCTTTACCCTCATCCATCCACACATTCTCTTCCTGTGTCAATGCTAGGCAAAAATATTACCTGAAGAAATGTGAGGGAGGGCTAGTGTGGAAAAAAAAAGGGAAATTGTTTTTAATCTCAGCTATCCTTTTGATCAATCTACAATTACTGGACTCCACTGTAATATTGTTTTATGAATCATTCCTATAATTTTCTCTTCTTCCAATCCTGAAGAAGAGAAAAAAAAACACAGTTCATTTGTACAGCAGACAGGACACTCAAGTGCTTTGACTCTGATCACTGCAGCAGTACAAACAATAATTAGGCAGCAGCACAAAGGTAGGTTATTTTCCACTTCTGGTTCCTTCCATCTTGTTTGCAACCTGTTTTTGCACAGAGCACTGCAGCTATTTATAAACTGCAAGTGGGAGCTGAGAATAGGAAGAGCTTTGTGTTCATATAATGATAGTGTCAGGAGAGCAATTCTTTAGATACATTGGGATGGCCTCTACAAAGCTCTGTTTTTATGGTTATAATACTACTGGTATTTGAGAGGCTAAAGTCTCCCAGACACAAGTACAGTTTCATGTGATTTATCTCACATACAAAAATAAACCAAGTTAGGTTAAAAAGCCCTTTTTTTTAAGTAAAGCTGAGCTTTTTAGCCTTTAATTTTAGCTGTATGAAAGTAGTCAGTGGGACAGACTGTTCACCAGAGGATACAGGCAGTTTACCAGAGAAGGCCAAAAGGTGGTTGTTAACAATGCTCAGTTATTCTGAGGAAAGAGTAGGAGCATGGGTTGGACAGGTAGCTGCATGAAAGGAAAAAAACCCATTCTTCCAAAGACTTGGTAGTGGTAGAAAATGCTGTCTTCTAAGAAGAAAAAAAACATAAAGAAAATATAAAAGTTCTAACACTGACTTCCCTCAGAGTCATGGACTTCTTTGGGAGCAGTCCCCTGCTCCAGAGTGGTGTCCTCCAGGGGCTACAGACAGGATTCTTCTCCACTGTTGATTTCTAAGGGCTACAAGGGCTCAGTCTGCCACCTTACCTCAAGCTGAAGGGGAATGGCTGCTCCAGCATGCCTCCTCTGCTCCTTCCTCACTGATCTTGGTGTCCTCATGGTTGTCTGTTCCACATCCCAATCCCCTCCAAAACTAAAGAACTTGCCCAACAGTTTTCTTCCCTCTTAACTATGTTACTGCAGAGGTGCTGATTGGCTCAGCCTTTGCCAGAGCCAGATCAAACTTGGAGCTGGAAGAGTTCCTGAAACTTCTTGCAGGAGCCACACCAGTAGCTCCCTCCCCTGCTACCAAAAGAGTGTATATGTTATTATGGGGTTTGGTTTGTACAAATAATATTGGAGTTGTTCTATTAATTGATTGGCCTTTCAGTACCTAAAAGGGGACTATAAGGCAGAAGGAGAGAGACTTTTCTCCTGCTCTGATTGCAACAGGACAAGGGGGAATGGCTACAAGCTGAAGGAGGGGAAATTTAGGCTGGAGATTAGAAGGAGGTTCTTTACCCAAAGGGTGGGGAGGCACTGGAACAGGTTGCCCAGAGAAGTTGTGGAGGCCCCATCCCTGGCAGTGTTTAAGGCCAGGCTGGATGTGGCCCTGGATGACCTGGTCTAGTGCATGTGGCATCCCTGCCCATGGCAGGGGGGTTAGAACTAGATGATCTTTAAGGTCCCTTCCAACCTCAGCCATTCTATGATTCTATGATCCATTAATCTCCATAAGTTGTTCCTTACCAAAACTATCCTCAAATCCTGCTGTTACCAAATCATATGATGAAAATGAATAAATTATCAAGAGACACATAACAAGCCCATAACAAACAATAAATTACTATAGATCTGCTAAGGATTTGACTTCTCAAAAATCAGTGATTCAGTCATAAAAGGGAGGATAGTCATAGATGATTGAACATCTGTAGTCAAGGACTACTGAAGGCATGCAAACTCTTTTGTTTCAAATTTTCAAGTCCAAGTCACTCTTTGTGAGAAGGAAACTGTGTCAGTTCTTCAAATACCTCTGAAACACCTGCTTTCATGTATGCAAGCAGAATAAATAAGCACTAACACATAGATACATACAGAGCTGGCACTAGTTCCTTTAGGACTAATCAATTTGAGTCATCTCACTGAAGCTCCTCATCAATTTATAATCAGTTTTGTATTGTCATTATGGAAATCAGGAGATGTTAAGGAAGCCTGTGGCAAATTCCCTTCTCACCAATTTTGGAAAACTTCAGAGATTACAGACAGGTTCTCTAAACCTTTAGAGTTTAGAGCTTTAGTTTAGAGCTTGACCTTTCAGAATTCTTTCTGTCCATCCCTCTATTTCTATTATTAATATACCATGGGAACCACAAAGCAGTGCACAGTTAACTGAATTTTAACTTTTATTACATTTAGCCTGTTCAAAAGATGTTCTTTTATGCAATGTTATATTTGGTCCCTAGCAGCTTGCTATGTCTAATTAACACCTACAGGTGTATGAATGCTATCTCAACACCCATAATTTGTACAACCTTCATTATGGAAAAAACCTGCAGCAGCACAACAAATGAACTGGAAAAACCCCATCATTTTTATCTTGTCAAAGCTCCAGTGAATAAAACAACTTTCTGCTGTATCTTGCTTACACTGCACTGCATATTGCCTTATTTTTTGTACACAGAATTCAGTTTCTCACTGAGATTTTGGGATGCTTCTAACATGCATGTTGTATTTAGTACATCCAATGACTTGATCTCAAGATCAGTTCTTTTGATCTCACCAATCACAATTGTGATCTTTAAACTTCATAAAATAAGGATTCTATTCCAGGCTTGACTTTGATATATTACAACAAAGATTGTGGTCATTATTTTGTATGATTTTCTCCTGCATGCTTTTTGTTTGTCTCTAAGTTGATCTCTGAGGTAAAGGACTTTTACTTTGTAAAATTGATTTGCTCTGGTGAATTTCCCCTGCTGCTATTTTAATCTTTGTTCATCTGGATTTATGGTGACGTCTCTTAGAGAAATTGTTTTGTGTAACCTTTTTTTTTCCTTAGGATTTAAATGATTGCTTCAGCTAGATCCTTGAGGTTTTTTGTTTAGTTTTTGTCAGCAGGATTATTTCTGTTTCTTATTAGTAGGGTTGCTGTTTTCTTGGTAACTTATTGATTGTCCCAATGTCCAGACTCAGTCTTTTTGGCCATGCTCTGTTTTAAAAGGCTCTTTCTAGAAATTTGCCTGCTTACAGCATGCCAATAAAACAATAGTTCAAGTCTTCATTCTGACAATGTTCAACATTTGCTGGGATATCTGTTACTTTTGGTGGTTTTCCATGTTGGCTTTAATCATGGTACTGGAGTGAATAGATAGGTATGCTGTCTTTTCTATCAACTCTAAGCTATTGGATACTAAAATTTCCACTCCTTCCAAATTCTTGTTGAAATATCAAGCTGTGACTTTCCTCCCACAACATTTATGTAAATATGGCAATTTCTTACCAAGTACATCTATTCCTTTATTAATTGAGAACACACCTGCAAAAGTAAACCAGTGACAAAACAAAGTAGAAAATACATGTTTGCTAATCCTCTTCACTTCTCTGGGTTTAACATCAAAGACATATTTACACGGCTTATTTTAGCTAGTGACAGTTAAAAATGTTATTAAGTGCATTGATATGTAGCACACACTGAAATTTCTAACTTTCCTCAAAGTTGAGTGATGCTAAAACAAACTGGTCAGTAAAAATGTCCCTTAGAGGTGAAACAGGGCAACAAATGCTAGGCTGTTACCTGTTCTGTTGTTCACTTATCTAATTTCATAGCTTGTAGGCAATAATCAGGGAGTGGATCCTTTCTCCATTAGTGTGTTGGTAATTGAGTTTTCATTATAGTCAGCAACTGAAAGATTAAAATGTTTATAAACAGACCTGTGTGCTCAGGTAGCACAACAGCACAGCAGTGAGCATGTTGCAAAGCAGGGAGGTAACAGTGTCTCTGAAGTGACTCTTCAGCTCTCAGAAGTTGCAAAAGTGCAAGGCAGGGCATACAGAGAGAAAACAGATTGTAAAAGCAAACTCCAGGCAGTAGTAATTAATAGCAATTATAAGTAGAAGCAATCATGGCTGTCAGGAGTCAGTCCTTTTCTATTCAAGGCTGTAGAATACATGTCATTAACTCCGTGCTTAAAGTGCTGCTGCAGCAAATTTCACTGTTTTGAAAACTACAGACATGCACAAACATAAAAATGTGAGTAAGATTGAGAAACCAAGCACTAAAAAGTTTGTAAGTACCAGAATGAAAAATGTCTCTGCAATCTTAATTTGGTGTCTAAGTGTCTATGTATTATGCTATGGAAGCACATATTTAAAATACTGCCTCATTCATTACAGCTGACAGTGAACACTATTGAAATTGTTCTTTGAATCATTACCTTGCTCACAGATTTTTCTATGAAATGTATCATTTGCACCTCCATCTACCCCAAATTTCATTAATTTATTATCTCAATGCCCATGTGAAATGATGGAATGTTTTTATCCCTATTTGATTTGTAGGAAGCTGAAGTCTGGAGTGATTAAGGTCAATGGGTTCCATTAATTTCATGGCTGTAACTGAGAAGGCTGAGGCCTTTTCAAATCAGGTAGTACCATGTCTAGAACAGAGATCCCTCTGACAACTGTGACTGCAGTCTCATGCTGAGACACTGGAAAGACTGGAATTGAACCCAGAACTTTCCAGGAAAACTTCTACTGGAAATCCATGGAATTTACCCTCAGCAACTGAGTCCTATTCATGTTCTGGTCTGTCAAAGGTGTGTGGCTGGAAGGATGCTAAGCCCTCGATAAAACTCCACAGTTTCCAGCTCCAGGTAAAGAGACAGAGAAGGGGTGCCTGTTTGGGAGGAGGTATTCCCATGGGACTACTTCTCCTGCATTGCCTGGGCAACATTCTTTCCTTGGCTTCATGCCTTAACTGCCAGGAGGGAGCAAAGCAGATGTTTCTTCCTGGGGCTTTGTAAAGTGACTCAAATCAGGGTGAAGACAAACACACTCAAAATGAAGTTTCAAAGCATGTTTGTGTGTAACATCAGGAATCACAGAATATCCTGAGTTGGAAGGGAACCACAAGGATCATCAAGTCCAACTCCTGTTTAGGCACAGGACAACCCCAAAGTCACACTATGTGCCTAAGTGCATTGTCCAAGTGCTTCTTAAACTCCATGAGAGGAATAATTGGAACTTTATTAAAGAATCAGCACCTTAGTGATGTTTGAGTAGAATAGATTTGAAAAACAACACTGAGATATCTACAAGACTTGTTAAACTTTGTTTTCCTGCTGCATTATGTGTGATTCTGACCAATGCCATCCACACAATACACAATGAAAAACAGAAATGAAAGGTAAGTCACTATGCAGGTCTGAACAGTCAACACAGAACTGCTAATAAAACATCAAAGTCTTTATTTCTACTTGTAATCTAACAACTGTATGCAGTCATAGTGAGCTTACAAGCAAGAATATCATGAAAAAAGGGTAGATTTAATCTCATTCTTTGGAAACTGAGAGTATTTTACTCAGCACTGAAACTATCAGCAGCCAAATTTACTTTATGGTTAGATATGAGTGTTGCTATGTAACTAAATGAGATTTCAGATATTGTTGTCAGGACTTCCAAGAGCAAGAGTTTACTTTCACAATAGAAAGCAAAATGCAATCTGATCTGTTACAATAGAAATAGCTGAACATTTTTCCATGGTATGTTATCTGTGAATAATGGAAAAATTATGGGAGCTAAAGAGTAAATAATTGCTGCAGATATGCTGAACTTCATGTCACATAGTCTCTCCTTTGTTGGACTTTCAGGAAACATTAACCCAGGGTATGGTACCCTATTATGCTAGGGGTAGGATGCCACCAAACAACTAGAGCAGTTACAAATATGCCATTTTTTACATGTGTGAAACAGTTCTCCTACATAAAAGTGAAACTGTAATTCAAGAAACATTTAAGCATGAATTAACAATATTTAATGCTGTTATTTGAATAAAGTGAGAAAAATTACAACTATTACAGGATACAGTCAGCCTTCTGTGCTGCTAGTGCACATTTCCAGCTCATGTCCAGCTTTGCAGCCACCAGTCCCCAAGTCCTTCTTGTGGTGCTCTTGGACACAACTTTTCTGTATGTAATTTATTCCATGCCAGTCTTAGTCTTTCTGTTACAACACTCTACTGCTGGAGCAATTATGAGGATAAAGAAAATTAAACTCTCATTCACTTTACATATATAGCCAAGAAATTTTCACTGCAGAATAAGTTGAACTCACTAACTTTCCTGTTTGTTACTACAAGCTTAGCCTCACTCAGCTGGAAGGATCTTTGGGAGAGCATTTACAGTTAGTAGAATGAATCTAGTAAACAGAAATCTGAAAAAAATATAGTAAAAGCACTTCTCATTAGGGAAATAAGAGTTTTTTCTGACTTTATTTCTATTGAGAATTTAGGCCAGTGGAATCTGATGTTATTGTCATCAATATGACACAAGTCCTTTTATCATTCAATGCTGTTGCTTTTGGTAAGAAATGGTGTTCAGATTCTGAAATCCTTAAATCAGGCAAAAAACAATGTATTGAACTGTGTTCTAACAAAGCAGAAACAAAAGGGGGATAAAAGCCTGCACTGTGTCTTGAAGATTTTCAATGTAATGTTTCAATTCAATTAGTACTGAAACAATTTTGGTTTTTTACTGAGGACCAAGGCATATCTGTCACTGAAAACTTTTAAGGACAGAATCTGCTCTGTAGCAGAAAGGAAGACTAAATGACCCTCTTAGATCCTTCACAGGCCTGTTTTCTACTCCTTTGTCAGTATCATGTATAAGTCACACTTATAGGATGAAATTCCCTAAACATATATATATGATAGTTTGTCCACATACCTAAACTCACAACTTGTTAGTTGGTGAAAAAGCTCTCAAGCTGGTGTTTCAAAAGAGATATAGAAGCAAAAGCTCTTTCTCTTGTTATTCCTTTCTACAAATAGGTCTCAACAAAAATGAGTCTGGAGTACCCTGTTAAAACAAGGCAGTGTTTGTATCTGGTGGAATTTTAATATGAATTTACAAAACTTTAAGGCTTGTGAACATAGGGTTTACTTGATTTTAAATGTAGTTATGAAGTCTAATGGTAAAAGCAGTTATGCCATATCTGTGGAGAGCCAGATAATCTGGTAAAGAAGATTCAGCACATAGACTTGGTAGGGCTAATTCAACATGTACTTGTAAGGTCAGTGGGTCACTGCCTGCATTGGAAAATAAACCATATAGCATGTTTTTGTGACAGTTTTGTGTATTTTATGTGATCTTTTGGGCTGTCTTGTGTCTAACTTTCCTTTTGCTTCCACAAATCTGCCATATCCAGTGCTTTCCAATCTACTTCTTGCTTCAGAGATCAGCTGCCCCCCAGGAGGCAGCTTCACTAGAACCTGTCTCTGCTAGATGTAACCACTGCTTCTACCTAGCTTCCCACCTGGGCTGGAGTGAGAGCATAAACACTGTGCTGGAAGGACTTTTGCAGGTGATGTTATTTCTGTTTCAAGGATGTGAGTACTGCTGTGTGCCCAGTCACTGAATCACTGCTGAGCAAAGTAGGGCACTTAGAATACAGAAATTGAGCAGTCCAGACAGACTGGCTGGCTGGGACCTGCTAAATTCACTACCCACTGTTGGTTCCTCATTTCACTCATCTTTTAAGCTTCTAAAGAGAAAAATGAATGTTAGCAGATATTTGTGCTATCAGGATTGTGAATGTATGCACATGTTTAAAAGGGGAACACAAATTCCTGGGTATCACATGCTAAGGAAGAATGAGTGGTAGTTAGCAATATTTTACTTAAGACTGTGTTAAGCCTTGGAGAATTGGTTTCATTTTCTGCCATGCTGTGAGCTCAGGAGTCTTTTTCTCCTTTATATTCTTGAATTCCTAAGACCATGGTAAACCCTAGCAGAGCAAAGGGGCAATTGGTCCATTTCAGACAAGGATATGAAAATATCTATTTGCTTAAGCCAAGATAAGACTGAATGTGTATATCTAGAAATGTTCCAAAACATGGTGCTGCCAAGAAAGACAAACACCCAGGCAAGAAATTGCTATTATCAACCATGGGTCACTGGAGAAGCAAAGTTTTGTAAAGCATGCATATCATGAGATGAATTGCAACATGTTTGTGTCTGATGGATATCCTTCTGCAAGAAAGGGTTATTGTTCCTTCCCTGAAGATTAACTGGTGCTGCTTGGAGAAGGAGACTTCCATAGGTGCTAGGATAGGTCAAGTGGAAGAGAGTAAAAAGTTGTAGTAAAGAGCTTGGTGCTGGCACATGAAGGAAAGACTGTGTGAAACAGTTCTCCTATAGTTCTGCTAACATTCATTTTTCTCTTTAGAAGCTTAAAAGATGAGTGAAATGAGGAGCCAACAGAGTGGGTAGTGAATTTAGCAGGTCCCAGAAACATTTAATTTGTCATATTAGTCATTCAGTGGCTGTAATGTGCTAGGGACATTGATATATGTGGGCCACAGCTCTAGAGATGAAATGCAGCCTGTGGTAGGATTCTGGGCTGGGGTTCATAGCTATAACTTCAGAACTATATGTCTAGAACCAGAATGGGTATAAATCCACCCCATAATATATCTCTGTTTGCAGAATAACTAGAGCATGATTGTGTGCCTGTAAAATGGAAAATGGTTAGAAGCCAAACCATGTACTTTCAGGTTTTGTAAGTTCTAACATGATGCATTGCCAGCCCATCATGAATGCAAACACCTCAGTGCTAATAATCCAAGAGGAAAAAACATGGAAGCAAAGGTGGCTGCGTTACCCTTTTGCTTAGGGGGTGGGAAACAAACATGGTTGCAAAGAGTTTGCATAAGCAAGTTTCACACAGCAAAGACAATAAAGTATAGCAAAAGAACAAGCAGAAACAGTTCCATGGTATTTAAAGGATTAAAATGTATGTTTGCCTCTGAAGGTATAGAAGACAAAGCAGGAGTGAAATACCAGGCTGACAAGCCAGCTTATTTCAGAACAATAGGGAAGGTTCAAGGCAGGAGCATAATAAGATGTGATGTGTCCATACCCTTAGACAGAGAATAAGAAACAGAATATAAACAAATTACTTCATATTTCAGAGTGATATCAGCCTTCCAAAAATTAACAGAACAGAAATGATACCTTTTACAGATGCACTTCAGTTCTAAGTCACAAGTAAAACCAAAACCAGAAGGAGGAGTGAATCAACCAAATATGATCAAATTGCTTAGGGGTATGCTGGGTTTGCCACTTAGTGCAGTGCTAAGTTAGAGGTTATCTCATGAGAGGGCAGAAATGGACAGCTGGAGTCAAAACCTCTTACCAGATTCCAGCTAAATCAGTCCTTTTCAGTTGGGGTGCAATATTGTTAGGTGACATTTGAATGCACCTACACCTCAGCACCCCCTCAATATGTAACCATTACAAAGGATGAACTCAGCTTTGAAAGAGAGAAAGAAAACATTATTTTCTCTCATTTATTTTTTTTTTTGCTTTTGTAGTGAGAAAGCTGTAATTTAGAAACAATTAATTGACAGTCTGTCTGTGTGGCATGTGTTTTGAACTGAAATATCATTAGGCTAGGATTTGCCCTGCTGAATTGGTAACTAGAGTAATTTACAGACAATTAGCTGCTTGCTGCTATCTTTCAGATGCTGATCACTGTGAAACAGAAACCTGGTGCTCTGTCTTCACAAGCAGTTCCTGCCATCCTCCCACTGCTGCCTATTTGTTTGGACCTCAGACTTCATAGGCTCATTTCAACAGTAACTAAAGACCTGGCATTGTTAGGACCTGACATCCAGCTCTCTGGTGCCTGAAATACAATGATGATGTGTGGATGTCTGACTAAACCAAACTGGCAGAAAGCATGGAGTTACATCTCAGACCATCTAGAATTTTGCAGCTGTCAAGAGATTGTCTATTCCCAATCCATTTACTAACCAAAACCCATTAAATTATTAGAAAACAGACTTGTTTGTTCTATTCTCGTGGAGCCTTGTAGTTATGGATTTGTCAAGGTTGTAACCATTTGATCTACATCTTTCCTTGGCAGAGATGTAACATCTGTTGCTTGTCTGTATCTGATTTATCCTCTGTGCTATCTGAGCTGCTAGTGATTGTTTCTGTAGAGCATGATATGCATCAGACTCCACATGTCCAGTAATCTGCCTAGCTTCTAAGCAACATTATTTAATAGCACTGACAAAGACCAAGTATACACCACAAAACAATGATTATAGTATCCAAATTCCTCATAGCAGTCAAGGAGGAAGTACACTCCTATGCAAAAGGTAGAAAAATGGAAAAGAACTACACAGCTTAAAAAAATAAAGGAAAATGGCAGATTATCAGCATGAAAACTCAATGACATTGTCTTTTCTGAACTAATTAGTAGTTTTGAATGGTTTCTAAATCCTCCACTATGTTCAGAGGGCATTGTATAAACTAAAATGTTAGTAATAAAGATGTGAAATGACTTCTGTTCATTTCTTCTATTTTTTTTTTTATTTTCCTGTCTACCTCATCACCTTCCCTTGGCTATTCAGCAGCACAATGCCTCCTTATCTGTTAGGGCAATATATATTAAATGAATAGGTAAAACTCCAGTTCAGCCTCATCTCTGAAAGTAATGAAGTCCTCTAACATAGGCTCCATTTGTACTCCCTGCACTAACACCTGTCTTATCACTTTCTGTTGTCTGGATTGAAGCTCTTTCATGGGTTCTGAAAGGAGAGATGCTCTGAAATCTTCATTCTCTGGGCTACTTAAAATTAGACAAAGGCTTCAGTCCTGAAACTGGTAGATGCAGTGAATAAACCTGGGTAGTATCAATAATTTTCAGACAATTATTTTCCAGTTAAAGTACTGAGAGTTTACAGAAGCACATCCTAAGACCTTGTACACAATGAATGGTTGTCAGTGCAAGTGCTCTGATGTACCCCAATCAATGTGCCTTGCTAATGAACAGGTCTGCAGTATCAAGGTGTTTTTCATTTGGAGTTTTAGTTGTGAATATGTCCTTAGGATGAAATCATCTTGACTCTGGGTAGCAGACTGACCCTATCACTTCTATCATGTAAACCAGCCATCAAATGACAAGAGTTTCTACTCATTGCCAGAGTTGGGACAGCACCAACCCAGTAATTTCATCACTAGCTTGCAACCACTATTTAACCACTGATAAAAAGTCCAGCCATGGTTTTTGTTTTGAAATATGCTCATTTTAGAACAGGAGTGAGGTTCATACTTCCAACAAAAAAACCCCAAACCAAACAACTGTTGAATTCTTGTGTCAAAGAACAACTTTGTTAGCTCAGGACAAACGTTTGTCTAGCTCACTGATCTGTCTCTAACAATGGCTACTGGTAGCTACTTTGGGAAAGCCAAAACAGGGCAAGCACAGAGTTACTTTTCCCATGCTTAAACACTTATAACTGTCAGCAATCTGAGACTTTGGGGCTTTCAGAATGGAGATCTTCCATGAATTCTTCCATTAATTTTGTCTAATTGCTTTTTGAGCCCATTTATCCTTTGGCATTAGGAGCATCCTGCAGCAATGAGTGCTACAATTTAATTATGTGGCACATGAAAAAGATTTCATCTTATTTTGTCTCAACCATATGCCTGGTAATTTCATTTGGTTCCACCTTGTCCTTGTGTTATGGGAAACAGTGAACAGTTATTCCCTATTCACTCTCTGACTTTCCCAGTTCCTACATACTTCTCTCCCATTTCTCCCTGTTTACTTAGTTTCCATAGGGAACAGTTATTCCTAATCCTGACTGATTTTAATTTGACCAGTTATTAATCCATGGGAGACTTTCCCTCTCTCTCCCTTGACATTGATTTCTTTTAAAAGAGCCTTTTTCCCACCCTTTTTTAAAAAGAATCTTCTTTTTTCATTTCAGTATATATGAGAGGGTGTAAAGGTTAAAGTCATGAGGTATTATTTCAGCTGCCTGGTTGGAAGACAGACTTAGTTATGAAGAGTAGGGTGAAAGAGGAAGACTAAATTTTATACTTTCAGTAAAACTTCAGTTGACTCAAAATCCATACTAAAATCTATTAAACTTTCAGAGTTCAGAGCCTTTTGATTTCTCAGCCTGTAGTCCTTTGCATATTCTCTTGTTGCATCTTGCTCTGTGTGTGAAGAGCAATACAGTAATGAAAGACTAAAGAATCCATGTTATTAAACACTGCATGTACTTATGGCTCTTCCTGAAATAATAGTAAAGAAAGAAGAGGAAAAAAGGGAAATAAGAGGATAAAGAAACACTAGGAAACAACATAATTTGCTGAAAGCTTTATGGTACCTCAGCTGCAGATTCCTGAGCTCATATGTAAAATCCCACATTTAGAAAACCAGCTGAGCCTCCTATTAGAACCAATCATTGTTTCTTGCAGCTACTCCTTGTATTATTATTTGTGTGAGGATTATAAAGAAGGGTTATTCCTTTGTAAAAGCCTAGACTGAGATATAATAAATAACTCAGTTTCATTTCTTGACTTTCAATGTAGTTTCTGAAAGGATTAGCTGATATAAAAGAACTCAGCCATGACATATTCTTCCCTTGAGACAATCCATGTTCATTTAAGAAAGGCTTAAGTCCCTAGTTGTGCACCATAGAGTCTTGTTTGCTTTTCATTTAGCACAGGCTGTCAGGCTGCCTGGGAGAGGCAGACAATACATATATATACTGTATTCATACTGTATTCAGGAAAAAGCATACCAGGGAACAATTTTGGAGACCTCTAAACAGTCACATATATTTTTCCCTCAGAAAAGCATACAAAATTCCCAAAGTTTATATAGAGGAATGTTCTCTAACTCAGTAACATGCCCAAACAGCTCAGCAGTTCACTGTCTGCACTAAGTTGAATCTAAAACTGGGTAACTTTTGCTCTTTTTTCTGGTTATTGGTATTTTTGGAGGATACAAGTTGACTTTAGAGATTCCTAGTTTCCTTGATATCATCTGACATCCATAAATGTGCTGGTCTGGACTCCAGAGCTACTTTTTGGCCTGTTTATACTTATTTATGGGACCAATGTCCAGTCCCAAGATTTAAACTATACTTAATCCTCCTCCTGCCAAAAGTAACTACAATACAGCCTAAAGCATTAAGGGTCTAAAAGCCTTGGTTTTGACTGGGATTTTTCACCTGCTGTGAGAAGCAGTGTCATAAATTCCCTGCCTTTCAGTCAGGTAGAGCTCCTATGGGCAGATGAGACCCACTTAGCATGTGGATGATGTGAGGGAATAAGGCTGATACATATAGGAACACAAACCCAGAAAGTAGGTGGAGGTCCCAACAAAACTGTTCAGAATTACTTTACTCCAGATCTCAGGACATTTATTATTATTATTATTATTAATATTATATTGTAAGTTGTTACAGGGCTGATGCTGTTTAAAAGATGTGCAGATTCCAGAAAAAGAGACTTCCTACCTATTCAGCAGCAGCCTGCTTTCAGCCAAGTGTGGCCAGTGGTGTGAGTGATTAGACATTCTGCTCATGCCCCTTGTGGAAATGAAGCATCTGGAGAAGGAAAGGGGATTATAAGGCAGAAGGAGAGAGACTTTGCTCCTGCTCTGATTGCAACAGGACACTGGGGAATGGCTACAACCTGAAGGAGGGGAAATTTAGGCTGGAGATTAGAAGGAGGTTCTTTACCCAAAGGGTGGGGAGGCACTGGAACAGGTTGCCCAGAGAGGTTGTGGAGGCCCCATCCCTGGCAGTGTTTAAGGCCAGGCTGGATGTGGCCCTGGATGACCTGGTCTAGTTCATGTGGCATCCCTGCCCATGGCAGGGGGGTTGGAACTAGATGATCTTTAAGGTCCCTTCCAACCTCAGCCATTCTATGATTCTATGAAAGCAGACTATTTCACTGGGCTGTGAAAACACAGCACAAGACAGGTCTTTACCTTGGAGTAATTAGGGCATGAACCTACTTTCAGGCAAGACCAAAGAGATATTCAATGGCAGGGGTGCTACAAGACTTGTGTATCAGCCCAGACACCAGAGTCTGAAGTAAACTGGGAATTACTCACAGGATTCTTCCCACATCAGGGCTGTAGTGCCAGCAATGGAAATATTGCTAGTCCCAGGTTGGTTGTTGCCATCTGCCAGTGGTTTTGACCATCTCAACAGAAGTTCACTGCTTCCTAATTTGTTAGTTTTGGAATGCTACCTTTTCACTTCTGTGTACTTTGTGACCTGAGCTACACCATGTTTGTTTCAGATGTGGTGCAAATAAGGTGGAATACAAACGTACTTGATTGTGGGCATTAGCAAATTAGGTGGTGATGAGCAATCTGTGCTTTCAGATTCCCACTAGAGCAGTTCTGAAACATAGCTTAGCAAATGTGTCAAGCAGAAAAGAAACTGTATCAAATTGGAGTATCAAACAATAATTATCTTGCAATTTGATTCAAATAAATTTCAGCTGCCAATTGCTACTCATCGAGATTTCTTGATATTGTCTCTGAGGTGTAGTCTATGAGCCTGCCTCCTAATTTCAGATGGCTAGATTGGGAGAACTGGCATTTTTTTAACCTCCTTTTTCCTTATGCATATCTGAATATTTGAAGTGTATAAATACATATGAGACATACACACAGAGGTGGACACAGCTATCAAATCTTCCATATATTTCACAGAAATACCAATGAAAATTTAATCTGATTTTTCACCTCTTAAAAATCATCCATTCTGTTTTGTTAACACTTTCTGTTTGCAGAAGATACACAATAGGAATAGGGAAATGTTTATTCCTGATACTGTTTGTGCTTTTTATCCCATGTCTCTTAAATGGGTATTCACACACAGAATCACACAGAATCTTAGGAGTTGGAAGGGACCTGGAAAGATCATCTAGTCCAACCCCACTGCCACAGCAGGATTCCCTACACCAGGCCACACAGAAGTGTGTCCAGACACTAAATGTAGTCAAAATGAGTACAGACAAGGGCCTGAGGGTTCTGTTCCAGACCAGCAGCTGTAACAGAGGCTGCAGGTAAGAGAATTGCAGCAGCATGAGAGGTCACTTCTAGTCCAGGCACATTTAGCCCCAAAATCTAGGCTGCAGGTGGGATCAATTTCACCCCCTGTGGCTCTACTCCACTTGAATGTGTCCATGCACTAGCACATTCCACAAACTGTGTGATAGTGTTGGACTTCACTGAAGTCCATGGGGAAGATGTGAAAAGAGATGTTAAAAATGCAGTTTATTATAGATATAGGCCTATTAAATGAAGGACATTTAGTGGTGAAATAAATTATTAAGGAAAATCAAAGCTAAGACAATTCCAGGCATTCTCTTGAGGAGGAATCTAATTTCTGCTCAGCCACAAGCTCAGTAATGGTGAGAGATGATCCATTTAATGCAGTTTGAAATGTAAAAGCACTCCTACTAGATCATGTTGTATGAACTGTATGCTCTAACACTTCATTCAAAAATAAATATTGCACTATTCTACAAGAAAGACATACAAAAATGTTTCTCCTCTGGGAAAGTTCAGCACCTCTTTGTAAAAAGAATTGGTTTTATCATCTCAGAAAATTCTTCTGAAGGCAGTCACAGTTGTTGAGATTTTGCAAAACCAGTTATGTTGTGTGTGTCCTCATTAGCAAGCTAAGGAGTTCTTCCTCCTTAACATTCAGAACCAACTCCAGCACTTCAGTGAATAGATTAATAATGAAGAGAAAAGAGGAGAAAGAAGCTTTCTGTCCTTTCAGAGTTTGTTTATATATAAAGAGATTAATAGCAGTCATTGGGGCATCTGAAAATAAATCCATCTTTAAATCTTCCCAGAGGAGAATGGCACAAAGAAGTCAAAACCAGACTTAAATAAAAATGTTGGAGTGTCTTATGGGCAGCTCCAGGTCCTAAGAGCCAAGCACCCTCACTTTTTAAACCCACATCTGAATCTTTTACAGTGCAGACCAAGGGTAAAGTAGCAACCTTTTTTTTAATGTAGTCAAACCAATCTTGGAATCACATTTTTAATTTTATTAAGTGTTTGTTTTTCTGTTGTCTTGTTTTGTTTTGTGTTTTGGTTTGGTTTTGTTGTCAAACAAATGACTTGTACAGAATTGCTTGTGCTGAGGTTATTCTGCATATAGTGGTTTTCTGAATCTTCCCTAATAACTGGAAAGTCCTGTCTGATTTCTGCTACATTTGGCAAAATGGTAGAGATCTCAAAAAGAATGAAGCTCCCAGTTTTATGCAAAGAGATGAACAGTTTGAAGAGAGGATGTCTGCTAATTAAAGCCTGCAGTAGAAATCTATACTCTATTAATTTGTGCACAACAATGAAGCCTGGAGCCTGGAATGAAAAACTTCATTTGGACAGAACACTTGTGAAAACTAGTGCTTTGAGTGCTCACACTTGGCCAAAGTCAGTCATGTACAAGGCACAAATTTACAGGAAACCAAGCTTTATTAACCTCAATGTTGAGGAAGAGATTACTTATTAAATAATTTATTCCTTCCCTTTTTGCAGTCTGATGTGCCTCTGCTTGTGGCTGGGTGTGGGAGCAGAAATGCTAACACTGTAAGAAAGGCCAAGGCATTTCTGAGCCAGTTTAAAGCAGAAAGTCTGGGCAGTCATGTGAAAATAAATTTGTTATGAGATTTGCAGCCTAGCTTCTAAATCAGAGGGGTTTTGGTAATAAGCATCCATTATGGGGTGTCTTGTTCTAGTCTGTCTTTGGGTTGTTTCTAGATGGATGTCACCTTAGTATAAGATACATTAATTCTCAGTATGTAGTCTAAGACATTTCTTTTTCTGTGATATATCCTTTACAAAGGAATCCCTCAATGCTAGAGCTTAAACTATTGTGTTCCTTCTTCACATCCCTGACTGACAAAAAGGTTTTTCTCCTGATTGCTGTGTCAGAATCTCTGCTAAACCTGTAACTTTGTGAGAGTGTCTGCAAGGAAATTGTGTAGATGTGTATGTATGTCTAGGCTTCATTAAGCAAGATTTATGAAATTATGGAGCTCTTTCCAAATGCTTATGCCCAAGGAAGTCAACATCACTGAAGCCCAACCACAAGATAGATCAAAGTGTAGTTGATGACTGTGCCAGTATTGCAAATGTACAACTGAGTCAGGCAACTTTTCCCTCCTTTTTCCTGTTTTTCTCATTTTTCCACTCTCTACAATGCACAGTAAATCAAATTTAATGTTTCTAGCACACAAATGGTAGCCTCAGTAGCTACCATTTAAGCTTAAGAATATTTGCAGTGGGATTTTCTAAAAGGCTTCATAGAAAAAAGGGCTCATTGTTTGAAGCCTAATTCATCTCTTGGTTAAGACCTATCAAAATAGTTTATACAGATTTTCATAAGCTTTTTGCTCACACTGTGTATTATTTGGCTTAGTGATCACAGCTGAAAAGCATGATTTTAATAAAGCAGTTGGATAAGTAGATTAAAGTAAGTTGCAGGGGCTGCCTCATTCCAGAGGTAAGTAAACTAGTTTAATTAAGGCAAGATGGGTTACATATAGGATGTGTATTCTCATGACTTCATCTGCTTATTGCTTTACACTCATATTTAGAGTAGTCAGCATATCACAGATGATAAGAAAAATTACTTTTTAATTAGCAGCTGAGCTCCTTGATAAGTTTTTTACAGTTTCTTAGGATGAAGTAAGGAGAGCTGCTGCTGTCAACTCAGACTCTAACCGGTATCTCCCAAACACCCAGGAATCAATCACTTGTTTACTAACCCCTATAAGGAATGACTGAGCTGATCACTTTGAGTATACCCCTTGTGCAAGGAGAAAACTGTGCCTATGCTAACTACAAATCAATTTTATTGACTCAGCTATTTAGCATTAGTTGAAAGAAGGGGTAGGAAAGAGGCTGGGAATATTGGTATCTGAGGTGATGAGTGTAGGGAGACACAGAAGTGCAGGTTTGAACAGGTTCCCAGGCACAGGATTAGGAGGTAATTTTGCTCAGGGATGTAGTGGCCATGGTCTGCTGAGGATTTTAGAGGTTTTCTGGCTTTATTAAAATCATGCAAATGTATTTCACACAATCACATTTCTGCAAGTGCTGGAGGGAAAGTGCTGGTGACCCTGGTTGCTCTTTGTCCCTGCTGCTGTGGCTTGATTCAGGCCTTTAGGATGCTGTTTTTTTCTGAGCCACCTTTGCATCTTGGAATTCTCCAGCACATATGGGATTACAAGTGTGAGAGCATTAGTGTGGGTGCATGATTACTGATATTAATCAACAAACAATACACATACCAACTGAACACCAATACCATCTTTCTGGGGAAGGAACAGTCTATTTAACTGGGCAATTTATGTGTAGAGGAGCTCTACTGCTTTTCCTGTACCATTTAAAGCTTCTCCAGAGTATTTCCCTAATGAAAACATTTGAAGAAATAAAGAAATAAAGAAAGATATTTGATCTAAACTGTAAGGTCTGGTTGTGTCACTAAACTGCAGCCCCAAATGTTTGAAAGCAAGCGAGCTAGGGCTCTCTGTGTTTGAGATGGAGCAAGCAGGTCCCTGTAAAGTACAACCTATTTAATTGCATCTCGTTATTGCAACGATATTTATGCAGAGACAGTGTTGTATTGTGATGCATTCGTTTCTATTTTTTCTTGCAAAAGTGTTTTTCCAGCTGAATAACTAATCTCGGAGATCCTTGAGTCACTTGGGATGCAGGTAACCATGGTTACTGTAGTCGCCTAGCGACACCTGCCTCACTCTGCTGAGCTGCTTCTGCTCATATCACTCCTGCTACTCATGCCCAGCACAGCCCCCGTTTAGCTGCTGCCCCAGAGCAGCTCCCTTGAGATAGGACAAGTTGTTCTGGGCTTATCCTGCAGTCCAGGAGATTAGAATAGGAGCTGGTGTTTTTATCTGGAAAAAAAGAAAGAGGGAGGGGGCCAAACTCTTGTCTCTCTTACAGCAACATAAACCTGCTTGTGGCTTAAGGCAGGATCTAATCAGTGTGTTGATGTAAAACCTCAGTTGTCCTGTAAGACAAAAGTGTGCACAAAAGTTCATCTGGGGCAGGATTTAAGGATAATGATCAGTTTCTCAGCTGAGAACAAGTACTACCCAACCAGGGTCTGGCTCCTTTACTGGGTGGAATGAAGTGTCACTTCATTTAGAAACAAGCAATGCTCATGTCATTTGAGAAATTATGTTATAAATAAGATTTTAAAATGCACTAATAAAAAGGCTGCGTGTCAGATTCTCCCAGTTATGTCAACTTCATCTGAGTTAATTGCAAATTAAGCAGAGTAAATTTTACTGGCCATGGTTATGAAGGGCTTCTCAGCTGGTGCTGTTTTATGCATGCCATGACTCACCAGCATCCAGTCCTGGTACCCAGAGGTCTGCAGTTGATGTCACAGCCTTGAGCATTTTCTCAGAACAATTACTTGCAACTGCATTTCACCTGACTCAGGATGGTTTTTGTGGTCTAGCTGGATTGCATACACAAACAGGAGGACAAATTGCTTGTGTAAGTCAGGCACTTTGGGTGCAATCTTGTCTGTCTGTAAGTAAGGATGTCCTTGTCCTCTTCCTCAGCCTTCCCTCTGCAGCACTCAACAAACCCATTACCTTGCAGTAGGAACAGACAAAAGAAAACAGTTTCTATGCTTACAGTCCTGAGTTTGCCTTCCCAAGCATTGTTCTCCTGAATAACAGCTCCTTTAGGAGCTTCCTTTCTAGAGTATTGATCTGTTTTCTGGCTCTGGTACATACAGACAGTTAAAGTGTTTCTGCAGTAAATTGTTGAAAGCACCATTGTTCTTTGGTTAATTCTTGCTCATCACTTCCTCGAAGTTAGTGCCACAGGTGGTGTTTCATATGCTAAATATTCTGGAGTAATAAACTCAGCCATCTGTAGTGCTAAATCGTTAACCTTGTCCCTGGTTTGGGCTGGATCAGCTCAGACTCCCAGAAGTTCTTGGGCACTATGTGGAAATCAGTACAGAAGAGAAGCTATTCCCTGTAGGCAGTTTGAAAGCAGCTCCCATGCTTTGGAGGAAAGAGTGGTCAGTAGTGCAGACATAGGACATTCTGCTGGTTGGCTTCAGTGTCAGAAAGAAGTTCTGGGTGTGTTTTTAATCTTCTGTAGTGTCGTGTTTTAACTGGTTTATTCCAGTCAGTTAGTTGCCACTTCTTGAGCAGAGTCAGCCTGATAACTATTTGCAGAGATACAGATGAGACTCTTTCTGCTACACTTCCTGTGATTCTCAGTGACAAGACAAGAGGCAATGGCTGTAAACTAAAGCATAGGAGGTTCCTTGTGAATACAAGAAAAAAATTTTCCCAGTTGAGGTGTCAGAGCCCTGGCACAGACTGCCCAGAGAGGCTGTAGAGTCTCCTTCTCTGGAGAGATTCCAACCCCATCTGGACGCGCTTCTGTGTGACCTGGTGTAGGGAATCCTGCTGTGGCAGGGGGGTTGGACTAGATGGTGTTTCAAGGTCCCTTCCAACTCCTAACACTCTGTGACTCTGTGATCCATTCAGAAAGTCAGAAACTTGCAAAAACTATGTCAGCAGTTAGGATGCAGATGGTCTTCAACTAATGTATCTTACGGTGAACAACAGGGTTCCAGGGGCTTTCCCATTGCTATGGGGCTCTTAGACTAGAAAGGACCATGTAGATCCACAGAGTGATCTTCATCTGCATTTATCTGTTAATTCTTGTGTGGTTACTAGATTGTTAGCAGTGCATAGCAAATAAAGTTATGATTTAAGACTGCAAATAAGTTCTACAGTTGAGTAAGTAAGGAAATAATTATGACCTTAGCCAAACAAGGGGCCTCTGTTTCCCAGTGTGCTGCTGGTGTCCTTTTAGGGTGAGAAAAGAAGGGACTTCTTGCTCACTTGGAATCTTGGCTGGAACCTTTGTTAGGAAGTGTATTTCTCTTTTATTTCTGTACCTTTCCCAGAGCCTATTGAAACTTTTGGGTTTATTTTTCTGTTTATTTTCCATTGTAATGGTGTGTCAGGACTACTCTCAAATTACACCCTTCCTCTCTTTCAGTCTGTGTATCTCATGCTTAACTTAGAGTTGTACTTTTCCTTTCTACATGTTGTTCCTTGTAAAAGATTTCCTGGTTGAATATAATTTGTTTTTCTGTGTTCATTTAGGAAAATAGTTCCCCTTGCCCCATTTGCAGCCCACATACTGATGCAACTTCCCCTTGTTTTCTTCTCAGATAAGTATTGCCACAGTACTTTAGTAAAAGGATGCAGGACTCTCTTTTACAACAGAGTGCCTCTGTGGTATCTGACTGCTTTCACAGGAAGCTTAACAGCTTGCAGAACAGTAAGTGGCAAATGTTTAGTGCAACATTATGCCAACTTGAGGACAAACTGTTCCTCTCAGGAATGTTTTCAGGCTTCAATGAGGGGAAAATCCTTCTTGCACAATGTGAATTCTTGGAGGGGGCAGGGAATGACTGCCACTTCTTTGCCTTGCCAGCAGCTCCAGTTCTCAAGCACCTTCCAAGGCTTTTTAAGATCAGCTGTAGTGTAGCCTTAGCATCAAGGAGTGATAAAGCTGTGACTGGCTTTTCCAGAGGAGTGGGGATTCCTCCTGCACAGATGAGGCAGTAAATCTTCCAGCCTGCCTCAGACTGCAGAAGTTGGTGTGTGCCCCCAGATGCTAGGAGAGTACTGGGGAGGGAGACACGAGGCCATGGCAAAACTATTAATGGGAGTAAGAAAAGGTTAGTAGCATAGCTGAAAACAGTGAGAGACAGAACAATTCAGAACTTAAACAGTAATGAGTCAGACTGAAATACGTGGCATTCAGCCACAGATGCAAGTCACCCATCAAGAAGATAAGTGGATATTAATGAATTAATGATTACTTTGACTAAACAGTGAAAGAAGCTGATTTTAAGACCATTCTCTCTGTTAATCCTCCTGTATGATAAAAAAATCTGTTGCAGGTGGGCTCTGCCCATCAGTGGTATTCTTCATGTCTGGACTTCAACCTCAAGTTAAAATATTCTGCTGGCTTTCTTTGGCTGTTAGGTACTGGGCTCATTAAAAGGGCACCATGTGGCCATTAACTGTAAATGGATCCAGGACTTCTAGATGGGTGGCTGAGCTATACAGTGTGCTGGAGCCTGAATGCACAAGAAAATGCATTGTGTGCTTTCTATTTTCTTTCTGGTCTTTGGGGCAAGGCAGCACTTGGGTGCTCTAAAGCTGACAGGGTGCTCAGCTGATGCTGTGAATTTACTATAGGGAAAGCACAGCAAACTGCAACTTATGGCTTTCAGTGTCCCAACAGTTCCTGAAGACTTTGAATGAGTTTCAGCCCTGGATGCCCCAGCCCTCCACCTCAGAAACAGAGGCTAATAAGGGAGGGGAAGAAGAATAGAATGAAAAACTCATCAGATGAAAACTATGATCTGATAAAGAAATGCCATTCTTCACACTGGTGAAGGATATCTCCAGTAAATCATGGGAAATAGCTGGCCAAGGAACTTCACAGGAGATACAGGGGTTACAGCTGCTAGAACACAAGGCTCCTGAAGCCATAGCTAGAGCTCACCATGCAGCAGAGAACACTTCAACATTCATGATAACAAATCATGTTTTGGTGTTTTTCATTAAAAAAGACATTTTCTATAGAACATCTGTCCATGTGTTAGCCATGGAAAACTGTTTTGACAAAGTTCCTCCTACATATGTCTGCATAGGCTTCAGCTATGTCTGATCAAGGGGGCAGGAGTGTTCCCTGGGAGGACCCACAGCCCAGATTGGGGTGCTGCTGGTGTGCAGAGGAACCATATTCTGGCCTGTGAGCCCAGGTTGCCTTCCAGTGGAGGCTGTGGGGAGCTGAGGCATTCCCAGGTTTCAGGTGGATAAAGGATTTAGCCAGAGTCAATGTGTACTTTCAGACCTGCTTGCTGGAAATTGTTCCACAGCTTAAACAGTCAGAAAAAACCTTGGCTGTGAATTGCAGACTTGGTAGGAAAATCACCTTTGCAAACCAGGAACAGCAGAAGAGTTTCAGGAGAAGGTACACTGGGCAGAGATAGGCAGAGAAGATTATTTTGCATGACAATAAAAACATTTAGAAACACAGGGCTGAGTGCTCCAAAATGTTTACCTTTCTTTTCCCCCATGAAAAAGAGCCATTTTTCTGCAGAACACATTAGTCCTTTTATCTTCTCTGCTTCAAAACCGACAGGCAAAATTGTTATGCAGGTGGATTTCAGAGGTCCAGTACATGAAGAAGTAGTAGGTTTATCCAGAATGGATTTTAGTTTTCCAAGGACATGGAAGCATTCTGGGGAAGGAATTGCTAACTAGAAAGTCCTCCTTGATACCTCTGGGACTAGGCTGTGGGCATGGACTTTGTAAAGCTTCTGAAGGATTACTGAGAGGTCCAAAAGATACTTTAAATCATGGAAACCCTGCTTCAAAAGAAAGTAAAACAAAGGAAAGAGCATGGATGATGAAATATTGGGTTTATATGTAAAAGGATGTACCCAGAGGTGTAAAGAAAACATTACATCATGATGTATCACCCATTTTTCCTATGGATTTTCAGCACAAATAACTGTTTATAGTTTTGTGCTTCTTTCAGGTGGTTAAATTATGCCTGTGTTGAGTGATAGGAAGTTATCATAATGGGGACATATGATATGGCCTCTACTTCCCCTTACATCCTTGGCAGCAGTTTGTCTGTATTCATAAAAGGAAAAGACTGAATTTATGAGAAAGCAGAGATTAAAAGGACAGTAGCTTTGATTACACTATTATACTTCTATAAACTAATGTTTAATTAATATTAAGTCTCTGAAGCTTCATTAGACACAATAATGTCAAAGATGGAGGCATTTTCATAATGTTATTTTGTTCACTGAAAACTAACCATATGTCTTATTCTCACAGAAAAATGATTTCCCATAATACTTCTTTCTTTGTGGCAGTTTTGCAATGGCTCCACCAACTTGTGCAACAAAATGGGAACAAATATGCTGGCAAAATAAAATTTGTTGGGTGTTTTTTATTTTGGTTTGGTTTTTTTTTGGATCTTCTGCAAGCAGTATCCATATTCCTGTGGCCTAGATTCACTCACACAAAGAAAGACTGCAAGAAGCAAAAGCAGTCTGACAGCAACACAAATCCCTAAGTTCTTGTGCTGTCCTCTTTTTTCTTCATTTTTATTAGAAACAGTTGTGGAAAGTCCTACTCCTGACATTCATTCATCCAAAGCAAAATTATAAACATGTATGAAAATAGCATTTTTCATGGTAGTTTACTGCAGGATTACATCTACCTTAATGATGTTTATGGAAAAAAGAATCCAGTTATGCTGCAGTAGTATGGTAGATAGGAACTAGTTAGTAGTAATTAACAGATGGTTTATTGAACAGATGCTTTATTACTCTTCAAAGGTGAAAAATCATTAAAAGAATGCAAAAAAGTGGCATTACAAATAATTTTCAAAGAATAAAAATCCTGTTTTCAGGCCAATGTTTCTTTTCATGATAATAAAAATGAGAGCCATCATAATTCAAAATCCCTTGTAGCTACACCATAAATAAAAGAGTGCTATTCTCATGTTTCCACCATGCAACAGAGGTTCTCTGAAAGAGCCATATTCAGTGCACAGAAGTGGATTTGATATAGATCAGCAAACCCTATTAGTAATTGTCATTTCTTGAACAGATTCATTAGAGGTGCCTCTTGTCTGCAGTGGGTTCCCTGTCCCATGGACTAGTACAGTACTCAGACAGTACAGGCAATTGCATCAGGCCACTTCTGATAAAACTCCTGATTTTAGTAGGGTAAAGGCATTGCAGCAGCATGAAGGGCTTTTGGAAAGGAGAACTCCCATAGGAAGCTACAGTATTGCCTTTGAAATTTTGATATTACAGCTATTTATTAGCTCCAGGCACAGGATGTCTGGTGCAAGCCATAACAAAGTCTCAGGGCTGTAGAGTGAGCAATCTGTTTTTCCTAAATATTCACAAAAGAATTTAATACAAAAGCCCATCAGCCAAAATAAAATCATCATAAAACTTTACAAGTCTCAAAGATTTATCATGTTACATGGCAACATCCAACCTCCTTGACTGATAAAACAGCTTCACAGGTTAACAGCCTCTCAGACAGCTTGGTTTTTAATCACCTTCTTGAAGTGTTTGGTTTCCTTTATGTTTTCACTTTAGGCTTAGTGATGAGACTGAAAAGAGAAGCTGAAATGAAGAACATCTGCCTGAAGGCAGCCAAGCACAAACTGCAGGCAAAGCCAGAAAAGCAGGCAGAAGGTACAGACAGACCAGAATAGAAGTAGCCATGACAGATGAGTCACCTAGTTCAATAAAGAGCAAACCTGAGATGAGACTGTATAAGCTGTACTAAGATTAAACCAGGATGAATAAACTCCTTCAGGACAGTGCAAAAAGCTTACAGGTCTGCTCAGTGATATCTTGGAAAAGATGCTTTTAATCAGGCATTAAACATAAACAGCAAATGTAAAAACTTCTTCAATTGCCAATAAGAAAACATAATGTCATGTTTTCAGTCCTTGGAGCAAAGGGTTTCTCTGCCAGAGGCAGAAATACAATGTTCTTCACAGGGCTTTAACCTCCCTAGAACTTCATGAGAACTATAAGCAGGAGACCTGAAATAGGCTGAGTAAACAAAACTAGACACAGTTTCTTTTAAAATCCAAATGCAAGTTAAAGTACACTGAGGAAAGAATTTTGGTCTCTGCTGCCCTACCTTTGCCTAGTAACATTTTCTCACTTGGAATCAGAATGAGTAGGAGGATTGACTTTCTTCCCTCAGAGAAAATATTGGCTTTTTGGTGAAAAATTGGATGCTGAAGATCTAAGCCTGACCTCATCAATTTTCAACCTCAAACATTTATGTTTTAAAGTATGGGGTTTTTTTATGTGGAATGCTACTTTTATGCCTTGTGGGAACTGCAGCCCAATTGCTTCTATCCCATTTTCTTTCATGATTTCCAGTGAAACTGCCACATCTCACATGAAAAATGATCACATTTTAGAGTTTAGTAGAAACAATCTTCTTCTGGGAACAAACACTGAAACTTTTCACAAGGCAATGCATGTTGGAGTTTCAGATTGTGATACATGAAAAGCAAAGATTGCCTCTGCTAGCCATGTGCAAAACTGTGGCAGAAGCCACTCACAGTTCACTTGACTTGGGTGTTACCAGTTCATATAACCTCACATGTTAAAAAAAAGATGATGAAATTGTAACTTAGGATGAAGAGTCAAGCTGCACAGAAGCTAGAGATCACTGCACCTACAGCTGCCTCCAAAAACTTAATTTAGCTAGATGGGAATCCATTTCCTGCATTAAATGGAAGGGGGCAAAACAGGGGAAGAATAGGTTGTGATTACAAAATTAAAGACTATATTAAAATGTGATTGCATGAGTGAACAGAATAAAGGTTGTTGAGAAATATTTTATCTGGTGTTTCCTAACTTTCAGTGTCAGATCTTGGTTCTTCAGCCTGCATCCCCTGATGGATGGTAATACCACAATGGTTCCACAGCTGTATGACTGAAATACTAAATGACAGCAAAACAACTTGCAACCTAAATAATATTCTTTTTGCTTAGTAGTTTTGAAGTTAATTCCTCAGCTGTTGGTTTGAAAAGGTGACTGCAAACTTTTGTTATGGGACACTAAGAATCTCCACCATCAAATCAGAACCCTCAGCTGTTTTTCACATCTTTGATGTCAAAACTGGAGAGAGCTGACTTTTGGACAATAGGAGTTTGTTATTCTTCATGGGAATATGAGTCCCTGTGCTAGTGTTTAGATCCTCTTGGGAGGGAGAAAGAGTAAGAAACAGTGATTCCCCTGTGGAGTGAACTTCTGCTCTGTGTGGGACTTCTTAATTGAGGGTGGATAGCTGTGGCCTCCTTTCAAAGCATGGGTAAAGGAATCTCCCTGATTTTAGCATAGGCTTTCCAGCCCAAAAGTTGTTTTCCTCCAACTTACTCTGAGTTGGAGGTCCTCGAGCCTGCTGTGTGGTTGTGCTGGGAAGCAAGGAGTTGGTCAGGTGCTGAAGGCAGGGTGCTGACTGAGTGAAGGGTGATCTGGTTCTTGTTCTTAGGCACAACAATTGCACAAGCCTGTAGGAAGTGGCTCAGCTTCCCTTCACCAGAATCCAGTGATGGCTCCTACCTTGTCTTATTTGTAGGTTTACTTATTTTACTATTGCCAAATATTTGGTGCCAAGAGATGGTGTGGTAAGAACTTCTCAGAGGAGATGCAGAAACAATCCCAGAAAGGTTACTGCAACAACTAAACAAGTTATAAGAAAAAGAAGACCTTCAAAATGACAACTATTTCTCCTAAATTCTTTCACAGGTGCTCTGATTTAGCTGTGCAAAGGACTCCTTGACACTCCACACTGATGCTGACTCATTCTGATGTCAAATGCCCAAAGCCTGCAGGAAATTGCAGGTTTGTTGTTGCTGAGTCACAGTGGCATGTACATCTTGTTAACCTCAGCTGGCATACAGGAAGGACTGAAATGCATCTCTCACTTCTCACATTTCCTTGTCCCTCATGGGTTGAGAGGGCTTTGATCTTGATGGGATCTGCTTTGAAGATGTCCTAGAGAATAATGCTAGGAATACCCTTAGATGATGTTTAATTCCTGGTTGCTTCTTGAGCTTTTAATTCAAATAGAATGCTAAGTGAGAATAAATATTATATAGAATGGGTTACTAATGACCTTTAAACTGTTCTATGAAAAGATATTTTTCCTTGCTGCAATAATGGAAAGAGAAGAAGCAGGATCAGAACTCTGCCTGTTATATGTGGTGTGAGTAGCACCAATCATTATGCACCACAGAAAGCACTGGGGAAGACAGTGTCCATTCCTATTTAGTTGTTTATATCCTTCTGAATCCCTGAGTTGAAGCCAAAAGTTTTAATACCCTGCCTGTGCCCCTGGCTGAGTTCTGTAACATTTCAGCCAAATAATTCAGCTCCTTCAGTGAATGAGCCTAGAAACAAAGTGCCACTTTGCTCATATTAATACTTCAAGGTCTTTTCTGTAAAATTCTCTAGCACCACCCTTCTTTGAAGCAGGGGTTTTAAGCTTGGCAGAGGGATAGCTTTCATGTCAGCAATAAGCCTTCCTTCATGCCCATGATAATCCTCCCTAATTTTTTCAAAGTCTTAATAATTATGTCAACTGCAATTCATACATGTTCATGAAAGCTGGGAGAAAGCTGTTATTTTAGGCTTTTTAGACAGTTCCTACAGAAACTAAGGATCATTGCAAACTTCATTGTTGCTTTAAGCTGTTGCTTTACCCTTAGCTGACCAGATGTTTTATGAGTACTTTACCCACAGAATAAATGTGTATAATATGTAATAATATAGATAAAATATAGAAATATACATAATATGTATAATAATAGTAAATAAATGACTCTGAGGGAACTCAGAAAAACATTTATTGTCCTGGGCCACTTCTAACTCTCTACTGGTTTTCTGTACATAGAAGGGGAAGCAACATAGAAGAGTGTTTGACTGAGAAAAGAAAGACCTGCAGAGATTGGTGTGACAGGGTCTGTGGGGAAGAAAGGTACAGTTCACAATGGATCCTAAAGGTTTCCTGGAGACTGACTGTGGAAAGCATGGGATGGTATGTTTTAGGGTCAGAAACAAGCCTGGGAGAAGAGAACAGGGATGACTGAGTTGACTGAGTAAAGAGACTAGAATAAACAAGCTGGGAATATAGGCTGGGAGTAGGAGAACAAGGAAAGGAGTGTAGTACCTTGAATTATGGAAGGAGAGACAGATGATGGAGAGAAAGAGATTACAAGAGTACAAGCAGAAGAATTCTTAAAGAAGAAATAACAGTAAGTTTGTCTGACAATATTTGGAATTCAGGATGCTGGAGATTCTTCTTTCTCTTGGTATAGATGAATACCTGTGAAAACCTAAAGTGAAAAGTTAGGATGTTTATCTGCAAGTAAAAAAGTTATATACTGCATATACACCAGGACACTGAATGGTCTCCCTAGAAAACTTTGCTCCTAGTCTTGTTTAAAATCTATTTTCCTAACTTTAAAACATTTAAGATAGTCATTCTATATCTTTATGGTGGTTTTGTCTTCTAGGTAGCTTAATAAAGATTTTTTTCTGTTTCCCTAACCCTGCAATAAGGATCACAAAGTAAAATAATTCAGTTAGCAGGTTTGCATCCTTTTCAAGTAGTTAATTCCTTTTTTCACCTTCTTGTCAAAGAGGGATTTTAATATTAAGAATGATGTTTCATTTGGCAGGCCTTCCTTCCTTTCACATGTCTTTCCACTAAGGCAGGGAAGGCAGTGGACACTCATCTTGCATAGTGAAGTTTGCAATGCTCCTTAGTTTCTGTAGATTGTTTCTAACAAAATGATCTTTTTTTTCCCTTCATGAACAAAGGTTGATACACACTACATGAAGTTTAATTGTACTTGAATTGTGTTTATTCTGGGCCTTTACCTGATGTATTTGCATCATTCCACACAAAATATCCTTCTATTCCTTTAATGTGAACTATTTACAACTATTACTTTCATGTGAAAAGCATCAGGAAAATATATTTTTACTAATCAGTATTATTTCTGTATTGGTATGCCTTGGTAGAGAGTTGAAGTGGAATATTTGGTAGGATGGAGGACACTGAGATGATGAGTTTATCTAAAACTCAAAAATTCATAATTATAGCTCCAGACCATAGATAGTGACCAATGACTGATGACTAGTATCAATGTTTTTCCTTAGTTTCTAAGAAACAGTTTATAAAAAACCTACCTAATTTATAAAAGCAATTGCTGCCCTGGTCTAAACATTCATTTTGCCCCATTCTTTCTCTCCTAGAACCAGTAAGGAGGGAATATTTACTCTGCAGAGCTCTTCTCTTACGAGAATGCTCAGAGGACTGGAGCACCTCTGCTACGAGGACAGACAGAGAGTNCAAGTATTTTCTTGAACCAACAGACCCTGGGGCAGTGTATATTCCCCATGGGCAAGGAGTATTATTCCCTGGCCCTCCTCTGGGAGTAGCTGTCCCTCTGGAGCAGAGGTTTCTTCTCTCTCTCCCAGATCTCAGAGAATAAGAATGGTCATGCTGCAAACACTCATCACACTAATGAGGTGCTTAAGTACTTAACCCAAGAGTGCTTAAACACTTCTTCCTGTTAATCCTTTTTCTAGGCAGTTGTAGCCTGGCAGCAGCAAAGTCACTGTCTCATTATAAGGTCAGGTTCCTCTTTTTCTGTAATGACTTGTACCTTGGGCTCCAACACCTAGCATCCTTAGGCTAACTGAGCCTGCTCTAAGGATCACTGGGAAAAAACTGCTTTCTAAATTACACTGAATCATGAGTGAAAATGTGGTGATTTGGCACCTCTTGTTCATGTAAGCAGACAGAGAATCTCTCATCATACCCTCTCTAGATCCTATTTGGAAGGACAATCAGGCACCTGCTGATGATGCAAGCAGCTGCCTACAAAGAGTATTCATGGATTATTAAAAGTAGCTGCAGGGTAGAAGGAGTTGTTTGTGTGTGGGAGTTTGAACCTCTCAACTGGATGTGGGAAGGGAAACCTTGCCTATGATGACTGCAGCTAATCAATTTGGGGAAGGCAGGAGCATGGCCTGATAAGGCAGTGAGGAAGATTGGTCAGAAATTACATCTACACAAGGCCTTTACTCTACCAGTCTATACCACTGCTGTTCAACTTATTTAAGAAGTTGTCAGAGACTCAAGTTTTGCTAAATAATGACCTCTGGACTGTGACACAGGGGGTTGGGTTCCACACCATTGTCAGAGTTACAGGGAAACAATATGACAACTGAATTCTTTCAGTGGCTCATGGCACAGATCATAGGCATTTCATAGCCTAAAGGCTGAAGAGTCAAAGGAGGCTGGAATATTTTGTAGGCTTTTATGTGCTACACCATCTCTACCTCCTTTTGCCCCATTAAACTCTCAGATTAAAAGTAAACTGGTGTATGAATATGACCAAGAACAGCTCTTGGCTCCTGAGGTTAGCTGGAACTGCATGACTAATCTCTTGTCCCTTCTAAAATAAGTTTGCCATATCTAAGTCATTTATTAGGAATGATTCCTGCCCTGTGGTAAGCCTTGCACTCTGCCAAGGCATTGCTCAGTGGAATGTCACCTAGCCTGTGGGCATGTACCAAACCCACATCAGACTTACTGCTGGTGGGAAGTGTTATCATAGTCCACTGCTGGCAAAGAAGAGTAGTGAGCCACAAGTGCACTACTAAAGGGTCTCCCAAACTGATTTCATTACACTCTTTCAGGCCATTCATCTGTTCTATACATGGATGTTTCCATAGCATTGTCTGGAGTTCTGTCAGGGTATGAATTGTCATTACAGGCTTGATTAAAAAACCAGTAATGGTAATATAGAAATCTATCTGTGTGGCCTTGGCCCAGTGGTATTTCAGTGGGTAGGGTGGAAACACTCAGTATGTGTCTTATAAGACATCAGAGGCAACATACTTTATTTCACTCTATCCAGCTCCTTTCCTATTACAGATAATGAGCATTTAATTCAGTGTTTCAACCTTGAGCATGTTTCCTTCAGGTATGACAAACGATAAAGGACATTTGTGGAATCCACTGATATGACCTGACTCAAGTAAATGTGCAAAATTGCAGCACAATGATGATAAAATTCACTGCATTCTCTGCTGAAGTGCATGCTGCTGTACATATCAACTACTTTTAACTCATATAGTTGTTTTTTATAGCCAAAACTCTTTTCTACTGTTGCAGAACAGTCCCAGTAACACTATGCTATAGAAACAGCCTTTGATTCTTTCCTTCTCCTAGGAAATACAGGTAATACTATTACCTTGGTAAGTGTGTGAGATGTGAATAAGTGTATGGGAGAAAATCTGCTTTCCAGGACTACTGTGGCTTGCTTTATTAAAAACTTATCTAGACTACTTCTAACTTTTATAAATGCCACATCCTAGGCAGTGACATGTTTCCAATTCTTTAGGTGCTGAAAACTCCACTACATCTGCTCTGTAAAGACCTCTATAGACAGTAGCATGGAACTCAGAAAGGCACTTTAGAGTGACCTGGGAATCCTCACTGCCTAATAGTATTTTCAGCAAGGTTTTGTAATTGTAATTTTTTGTAATGAATAGATCAGTCACCCTTAATTCAGCTTTGAAGTAGCAATAGAAGGAAGAAAACAGGGGAAATTTGTCTTGTAATCACTTGTCTTACCTGAGACTGAAATACTACCATGCATTTAATAATAACTGCACAGACATTGCATGATGTCCCAAGGCACAGTTTTACACAATTTTATTTTCTTCAGAGGCAAGGAACTTTCTTACATATTGCTGTTGATTTTGGGATAACAAGAGACACTGGATATCCATGCTTAAGTCTATGTCTTGCCTGACATATAGGCAATTTGAAAAGAGGCTGATCTTAATGAAATTTGATATAGGTTGCTGTTGCCATTTTCCCCTCCCTCAGTCCTTTTCTAAAAGTCTTTAAAAAGCTTTGAATTCATTTCAAAACAAGGCACATTGTGAAATGGTGACAAATATTACAAAATAGAATTGGCAACCTCAGTTAAATTTTGAGATATTCTTCCATTAATAACTGAGTAATGTAAGGGTCCTGGCAAATTATTATAACCCAGTTAAATAAGTTGAATCATAAATGGGTTTTAGTTATTTTCTTTCCCTGAACAGAACCTGTTTAGACAGGGAGAGTACTCTGCAGGTTTAATAGTAAGCCTATTACAGAGCAAGGTTTACTAGTAAATCCCATGGCATTTCTACTTTCCTTCTAGCTATTCCTTGCAGTTTTTCTTTAGTAATGGAGATTTCTTTTGTACTGAAACTATTTGTTGTCTAAATAACATAAGATGTCCCTATTGGTTGCAAATCAAGAGCCTACTGTATGAACATACTTCTCACTCTGTTTCAGAAGGAATGTTTCCCAGCTTTTTGATGTAAATCATAAATCTGTGAGGATGGTGCCACCTAATGTAACTGGAGAGCATGGCAACTATTTGCTATTTTACCTTATTAACAGTTGGGATGGAAAGGTTAGGAATTTAGTATCCTTTTGTTCCCTTTGCCTAGTTAGGTGGAGGGCTATTCTGCCAGATATTTCCATGGGATGACTGAAAAGGCTTTGCTCCTACAAAAGTCACTCCTGCTCTTTTTCTCATCAGTATGCTTTGAACAACAGTTCAAAGTTTCAAGTTTTTGAAACATAGAAAATACTGAAAATATTTGACTAAAATCTCTTAGATTTAAGTGCATGCAGCCCTTCTGGCGTCTGTTAGATCTATCTACCAACTGAGAACATTTTGAAACACCACTGGAGAAGGAGATAGCAGAACTTAGGAGATATTCTGCCCACCAAGAATTAAAAAGGGAACATGACTCAGAGAAAGCCTAATAGAGTAGCTGCTCTCTTATACCCTCATTAACTATGCTCTTTCTACCTGCATTGTTGGTCCATGCCCAATCACCTTTTGGTGTTCTTAGTGTCACAGTCATTTACACCAATGGAGTTGACTCAGGTTTTCAGAGCGTGTGCTGTGCTCTGCAGCAATTTATCTCATTTTCATTGCATTTTAGGTATTGAGTCTCAGCTCTGACTGAACGTGGTCAAATATCACAGAACCACAGAGTCAGAGAATGTTAGGAGTTGGAAGGGACCTGGAAAGATCATCTAGTCCAACCCTCCTGCCACAGCAGGAAAACCTACCGCACTCGGTGTTCCCAGACGGTCTCCCATCCAAGTACTAACCGGGCCCGACCCTGCTTAGCTTCCGAGATCAGAACAAGATCAGGCGTTCTCAGATTTACATGTGTGTTTTAAAGAATCTTTTCTATAAGACCAAAACCGATTTTGAAGTTGTATAAAGGCAAGGAGAGATTAGGCACCTACCTTGAGGAAAGATATTATGGAGACCTGCTTCCAGATGCCCTATTTCTTAGGCCATGTTTGGAAAATTGATATGGAAAATGTGGATGTGGTATAAGCTGAGCTGTTTGATACAGCACTTTATATAGTGCCCTTGTCTCTTAACTTGTGTAAATGGGTGTATATATATATATAAAATATATAAGGATATAATCCTTCACCCTTTTCCAATATAATGAAGCAGGACCATTCAGTCATAGTGGTTTTGGGTGAGGCTGAGTGTCTGTACCACTGTATCACTTAGGGCATTTTTTAGAACTAGTTTCTAGAATGATGGTAACATTTCCTGATTAAAAACCATCCCAAGCACAGTTCAGAATTAAAGAAGCATAAATGTTGTGACTGTGGATGCACATTTTAATTAACAAGGAAGTCACATCTTCTTCTTGCTAATCCTGTTCTTTCTCTTGCCAGGTTCATGCATGGTGATTGTATACAGCTGAATAATCTTTCAGTCACACAACTCTCATTAAAGCTATCAAAACCATGCAGTTAATTCCCTGAGCTCAGGCTTGAAAACATAAAGGTTACTGTTTATCTCTGTATCTATGAAGATGAGTGCTTTTAACTGACTTACTGGTTCATGTGGTAAAAAGCCCATTTATATGAGTAGAATGATATTAAATTTTCAACATTATTATGATTTTCTTTGGGTCTTTTGAGAGCCTTTTGATAGAAACATGGAGATGTATGAAAAAGGACAATATTCAGATGACTGGGAGCAGGACTGACAAGAATCAAAAATTCAGTCATTACACAGCTAGCAGATCAAAAGGGTGCAGTATCATCTATACATACAAGTTATTAGTTGAAAGATGAGTTTGAGTCAGCCACAGCTTTTACTTTCATCATTTTCTGACCTCACTAATATGTGTTGTAAGTAGCTTCTTCCTCACACAGAAAGAATGAAGATTTTTACTGCAAACCCAGGCAACTTAACTGGGGTTTGTATTTCACTTAACATACTGTTATCATTCCATAATGTAGCTCACCATGGTATGACAGAGATGGCTGTTGTGCCAGACCATAAAATCTAAGAAAAAGGTTTCTTTCCACATACAAGCCAGAACATATCTTCTCAGTCTCTCACATCAATAGTTTTGGGGCAAAAAACTTCATTTGCAGTTGAAGAATATAACACCCAAGAGATTCCCAATGTAGTACAGTTTTATTTTCCTCCTCTTCTGCCAAAGTCATCTTTTTAGATGGATTAATATTCCAGCCTCTTTATCTAATCTTCAAGAGGGTAAAAAATCTCCTTTTTGGGTATAGTTAACTGTAGGAAAAGAATGCCCTGCAAACTGCTCATAGTTCTCATTCCTGGGTGTGTTCCTGACTGTGTCCTGATTCTGTGTTAGGGCAAGAAGTAGTTGTATGTCCTCCTCTGTTTGACCTTGCTTGTGAAGCACTCAGGTGTGTGGTTAGCAAAGGAGCTAAAGCAATAATGCAGTCAGTAGTCAGGTCTGCACTACCTAGGCTGGATCAGTGCAGATCAGGTTGGAGTGAAATAAAAATGTCCACTGAACCACTGAAACCAGTGGGGCAGAACTATTAATATCAATGGCAAGCTGCACATGACTAAATCTGGGCATCATAAAATAAAAGTCAGGAATTAGTTCTTATACAGCACTCAAAATTTGTTTACAACTTAAGGCTGATTTAGCACAAGGTTTGACAAGGAGTAAAAAGAAATCATAGCAGAAAAATCTTCCCCCAAATCACCAAACTCTCAAAGAAACTCTTTCCTCTGGCACTGGCATGGTTTTTTTTCAAGGCTTCCTTGAAAACATGAGATAGAAATATATTTTTTTAAATGAAAGCAGAGATTCTTAAATTGTCTTGACCAGGGGCTTCAAAAAAATGCTGTTGTGACCCTTGTCATAATATTCTTGAGTGCTGATAATAGCATGTCTTCACACTGTTGCTTATGAGAATTAAGAAGATGTGATATTGGTTTGATACCATTGATTCTCTCTAGAAGTGAATCAGAACCACTTTCTGATTTCAGTTAGACCCAGAAAAAAATGGATTTTTAAAGTTAATTTTGGTTAAAGTCATGTAACTCAGCTCATATTTTTTACAGCTGTGATCAGTTTGCCTCTGTATTCTTATAATTGGTCTAGTTTTCTTATCCTAACTGGAAGGAAAACATTGGAAGACTGTTTATGTCTAAGGGTGACTAAACATATATCCTGGTTTCAACAGGAATAAAGGTAATTTTCTTCCTAGTAGGTGGTATAGTGTTGTGTTTTGGATTTAGGATGAGAACAATGTGAATAACACAACATTGTTTAGTTGCTGCCAAGCAGTGTTTATACTTCATCAAGGAATAATGGAGAAGAGAATTTATTTTCCTAGTGGAAAGGTTTACTGAGGACACAAAAAGTAAAGAATATTGGAGAAAAAAATATTTGGCAAGCCATCTACCAGGCAGGCTGAAACATTTGCACACTGCAAGGAGGTTGGATCAGTCTGTTCCTGTTGTATTTGAAGGATGTTTCTTCTTTTACCACACTATGGTTATGGAGCACCTCTCCTTGCAGTCTTAATGCATTTCAATGGCAGCTTGCAGTCTGCTTTTAACTGGGGAATATTTGGAAGCTCTGTCAGAGGCACATCTAAGCTCTTGTCCTAAATCTAAGTGGAAGTCCAAGAGTGTTAAGCATCATTTTGCTCCTCCTTCTCCACCAGGCAGAGGTAACCCTGGAAAAAATGATATAATTGAGACATGATAAGCATCTTGCTGTATTTACCTAGAGGGCATGGAGGATGTGAATACAGGCAAGTGCCAGAAGAGGTTGGAGGCCAGAAGAGGACAAGGAATTTTCCCCATCCTTTTGCTAAAATGGGGTTGGTAGGCAAAATGTGAAAAGGCTCTTGAAGAGTGATGGGATCTGGAAAAGAACAAGTTGTGAAGGGTGGTAGCAAGAAATAAGAAGTAATAAGAATCAAGGCATGATGTGCTAGTCTTGATCCATGCTGACAGCCAATGGTAACCATCTAACCTTCTAGCATGGATTGATGGCTCCCAGATTAGCATGCTTCTGGAATGAATTACAGAGACTTTCTGCAGGTTGCAGAGATCTCTAGTTATAACACCTCAGCCTGTGACACTGCTCTGTTGATGAGTCAAGTAAGATGTCATAGAACCATTGAATGCTTTGGGCTTGAAGGGAGTTTTAAAGGTCATCTTGTCCCATCCCTCTGCAGCAAGCAGGGGCATCTTCAGCTGCATCATGTTGTTGAGAGCCCTGTCCAACTTCACCTTGACTGTTTCCAGGGATGGGACATCTGCCTCCTCTTTGGGCAACCTGCTGCAGTATTTCACCACCCTGTAAAAAATTTCTCCTTATATCTCATATAAATCTACCTTCCTTTAGTTTAAAACTATTACTCCTTGTCCTATCACATGAGGCCCTGGGAAAACCACTGTGCCCATCTTTCTTACAGGCCCCCTTCAAGTAAAGGTCCCAATAATGTCTCCCTGGATCCTTCTCTTCTGCTACATTTACCAGGAATTTGCATGGTAAATTAATGTGGAAGATCCCAGCTGCCACAGAAGATGCTGTTGGTGCCTCTGTTGTGCAGTTTCTGTTGTGCAGCTTACTCCAGCTCACTCCAGAGAGTGCAACAAAGCTAGACAGCACTACAGGGATAGCTGCAAAACTGGAATACTGTTATTAATGATCACATGACATATTTTGCAGGATTAACAATTCAGGCATTACTGAGATTTAATTTAATCCAGATGAATCACTAATTATAGCCTGCAGAGCCAGGTGCAGCCATAAGGTTCTCTGGGAGGAGTGTCTTGCACCTTGCTTGCTGGCCTCTGTTCCTCAACCTCATCCCAGGTTATGCCTCAGCATGGGGTAGGTGTGACCAGCTGCATGCAGAACCATGCTGTGAAGCAGCCTTCTCACATGCCATGATGGAAGAAGCATAGAAAACAGGGACACAAATTTCTGCCTCCTGCACACATCTGCAGCTGTTCATCCACTGCAACATCTGCCTCGTGGCAGGGGAGTGACTGTTTATTGCTACCCTAATGGTGAAGCTGGAGGAGGAAGGTGTATTGGTTAGAGCTAAGGGCACAGGATTTCTTCTTCTAGCTATGGTCTTATTTTGTTTCTGAATTGATATTCCTCATCACCTGTCTAAAGCCCTTTATTCTCTAACTTGTTTTTTAGATTCTATTACAGTGACAGCTGTATGCAGGAGTAAGTAAAATAGCATATGCCTTCCAAGTAAGAGCTGACCTCTGAGGAAAGACTTTTGGCACAAAGCACTGTTTAATATGGGAAGAATAGACTGGCTTCCAGACTGGAAGGGAAATTCTATTTTTGGCAGATAATGAAAGCAAGAACTAAAGCACTAGATAGAAGAAACAGAATAATTTCCAGTCAGTCAATAAGACAGAGGAAGCAATTGAAAGGATGAGAAGAAAATAATTCCTCTTATTAGGAATGATACAAACTCCCATGGGCTTGACTGCTTGTGTGAAAACACCACTTTGACTCATAGGATGACAAACTTTTCATGATCTCCTAACCACTCATTCTTTATAATTAGAAAAGTGATTTTAAGCTTCTGGTATAAAAAAAGGAACCAAATGTGTTGCCAAGAGTAAAATCAAGGTTTCTGCATTTTGTTTGCACTTTTGACATATAAAAGAACAAGAACTGGGAAAGGTGTAATAAGGTCTGGCATTTCATTGTCATGCTGAAATGATGAGGAGCATATCTTATGGTGTCATTTGAAGCACAGAGTGCTACCTTTTCCAATAATCAGCTTTTTGACAACTGTAGTTCTTATGAGTGAGAAATAATTGCTTTTTACCTGTTGATAATAGTTGTTATACATAACCATTGATGTAAAAGTTAACTTCATTAAACTTTTAATACATCTTTGGCCAATTTTTCAGTCCTATCCTTGGGAGTACTATTTGTGCCCACATTTTGGCACCTTCAAATAGAGGTGTGAGCAGTGCTTTGTTGTGACATGCCTAGCTAATTAACTGAAGCATAAATCAAGATAGAAGCACTGGGCAGCAGATGGGAGATAGTGGTTAAATGCACTCACACATAGTGAAGGCATACTTGAAAGAATGCAAGAAGAGAAAATTATAGGAAGAAATCCTAAAGGAGAAGCTAGCTATGGTAATTGAGTAAGGATCAGTACAATTCCAAGCTCTAATAATTTTTCCATTTCTGTATTTTTCTAGGTGGCTATATAAACTGGAACTCATGTACATGAAGTCTTTAACAAATCTTGATGCTGAATATTATTTTATGTCAGCTGTGAAAAAATGCTGAAGAAAAAGATACTTTGCACAAGACAAACTACAGAGTTGTTGAAAAATGACAACAAGGCACAAGGTTAGAGGTAAAACCAGAAGTATGTCCTGTTGATGAAGGAAAACATTAGGTTAGATTGTACTGAAGAGATTTTAATGTTTTAATTTCTCCTTCAACTTTCCAGTGCCAGACTATAGGTATTAGTACAGAGTTTTATAGATCTGCAGTGGTGAGGGAGACACTTAGTGAACATGTCCTTTGGCTGGCCATGTAGTTGCAGCCTTGGAGCTGGGAGTTCAAGGGTCCTTGTTCTCAAAAGAAAACCCCCAAAGACTCCTGATCTAGTGGATGGTGTCCCTGCCAGGCAGGGGGTTTGGAACTAAATGATCTTTGAGGTCCCTTCCAACTCTGACCATTCTATGATTCTCCTTCTAGAAAACCAATCTGAATGGGAAGAGAGTATGAGCAGGGATAACTTTGACCTCTTTTTTGGAAAATACATGAAAAAAACCCCAAAACTGACATTGGTAGCTGGAATCAGAAGTAGTTCTAGAACATTATGATGGTGTAGATGTATGTATGGAGATTGCTAGCAGCTTGCCAGCAGAGAACTCCTCCTGAATTGACAGTTTTTTGCTGCAATAGCTGTCATCAGAGAAGCTGTAGCTCTTTTTTAGCTGCTGAAGAGCCTCTAATGGGATAATGAGCAGTTTGCCCTTTCTCATTAACATTTATTCATCTTAGACAGTGCATACAAAGGATCTGTAGTTAAAGTACTAAATGATCACTTATGTGATGTTTGATCTCTGTTATGTGTAGTGTCTAGACTTTCAGATCATTATTTGATAAACTGTGGCTGAAATTCAGCCTATTTAAATTCCATAATGATGCAAAGTCATGATATCAGTTCTGTGTTGTGCAAAACCTGGATATTCCTCATGCAGATACAGTCGATTTTTGCCTGATTTATCTTATTTGCTAATGGTGGAAAGATGGTGAGTGTCACTGAACACATTATGCTCTTTGCAGTAGGCCGTGTATTGTGATAGATGTGAAATGGGCTTCCACCAGTTTCTGGGTCAGATTCTCAGCTTCTCTGATCAGCAAAGTTCTACTGAAACCATCAGCCTTTCATGGGTAGATGTTACCAGAGAACCCCCTCCTATTTCCCTCTCTCCAGAAAGAAAGAGCTGATCCTTCCAGCGCTAATGAAAAGATTATTCATTACTAATCATGCTTGCAACCTAGTCCCCCAAAACCTGCACTCTCTAAGGAACAACTTGTTCATTCTTGTCTTTATGTTCTGTTTACAGCAACAGAGTAGAACTGAATACAAAATATAGTAGAGGTATATTATACTTGCAAAAATGTAATGAAGTTCCTTAAAAATATGTAATTGCAGTAATTTAGGTTGGAGAGCATTCTCCATCATCTTTAGTAAGTCCTGGGGGACAGGAGAGGTGCCTGGGGATTGGAGGAAGGCAAATGTCACTCCAGTCTTCCAAAAGGGCAAGAAGGAGGAGCCAGGTAGCTCTAGACCCCTCAGCCTCACCTCCATCCCTGGGAAGGTGATGGAACACTTTATCCTTGACTCTGTCTCTAGGCATATCAAGGATAAGGGGGTCATTGGGAGCAGTCAGCATGGGTTTACCAATGGAAAGTCATGTTTGATCAGCCTGATAGCTTTTTATGAGGTCATAACCAGGTGGATAGGTGATGGTAGAGCAGGGGATGTGGTTTATCTTCCTATGATATGATCATCCTGTAATGTTATGTCAGCTAAAGAAACTGAAATAAATGAAATGTCAGTGAAACACAGTCCTTTGAATTCATGTTAAACCTGATAAATAAAAAAAGCATAAGGAAGACAAGCTTAACTATCCAATATCTGAACTATTTTTAGAGATCTAATGCAAAAAAAAGATCCTTCTTCCAATTCTGATACAACCACATCCACCAATATTAATTAAGAACATGTAACCAAGCAGAATAATGAGCTATTATTGTATGTTGTCCTTGCAGTGTGCTGTGCCTTTCAAATCCCTGTCCAAGTGCCTCAATAAAATAGTGTTGTTATAATGCCCAACACAGGTCTTACCTCTAAGGAGCCTAACAATAGCTTCTGTTCCAGAACAGAAATGGCTTGTTCTAGGACAAAAGCCTTTTGTGAAGAGAAAGGTTGAGCAAAACAGTTTTATACTCAGTTGTCTTTGTTTCCAGGCAGGCAGGCAGGCAGCTAATAATGTGCATTTGTCAGTTTACCACTTTAATGCTGTTCCAGAATGTGGAGCCATGACACTGTTGGGGTTGCTTTTTATGGTCTATCATCTGTGTGGCCTTCTGGGAAAAGAACTTTACAGCAATTCTGTTTTAACTAACCTTTATTGTATTTATGCCTATAAATATGGGATGTATTTCTTCTAGCTTTTTACTAGGCCATTTCTAATGGTGACCTGAACTAGAATGAAGTGGACATGAACAAACAGGAAGATGTTTCTGAGCAGGTAAGAGACTGACCTTGAATCGTTTTTTTAGCAGATAAGATGATATAAAATATTTTTTGCATCCACTTCAAGATTTCAGGTGAATGAATATTTTGCTGTGGCTGAGTGCAAGGCTCTTCATGCACATGTGTTGAGCATGGTCTAAGTCTGAAACAAATGCATGTCAAAGAAAGGCTTCTTGTTTAAGCCAAAACCTCCCATTTGCTTTAGGAACAAATCTAACATTTTAAATTCCTATGTCCTTAATTTTTAACTCTATCAAATGTAGTAGAAAGAGAGATCTAAAATCTGATCTCATTAATAGTTTTGGAGAAACTGATTGGCTTCATTAGTGTAAATGGAAGCACTACAGTTTGTGGACCAGATTCTAACCTGAATGAGAAAATGACACTCTAGTCAAGTTACCAACCTAAGTGGAGCTGCTCAGCTTCTATAGATATATGTTTCTATATATGAGTGCATTTTAAAACAGTTTCTGGTCTTGATGTTGTAATATATACTTTCAATAAAGTAAAAAACCCAAACAAAATCAAAGTAGCTGTTATTTTGAGTAGTGTCCAGAAGATCTCATGGTGAAAACAGAAAATTAAAATGTTTCATGAAAATTATTGAGAAAGATGTAACATGGCTTGAAAGTGATGATCCAGGTAAACTTCTTGAAGCTACTAGACATTTTTATCAAGGTGAAGTAGACACACTATATGCCAGAGGTGCATATACTCTGAGTCATTGCTTCCTAGACCACCTTTGTATATGAAATGAGTCATAGAAATTAGACATAAAAGTCTTTTATGTCATTAAGTCCATTCCCTTGCAAATGTCTTCCTGAAGATTAGTCAGCTGTTAAATGGATCCTGTTTTTAGATCTCATTTACACCATTGCAAATTGGAGATGACACCACCAGTGTATTTTTGTGCTGCCAAAGCACTGTTAAGGCAGGATCAGCTTCTTCATTTGAGACTCTATTATACTTCAGGAATCTTTTTACATGGTGCAGGTGGCATAGTCCAAGGGAAAGGATTTGCATATAACCTTGCCACAAGGACAACTCTGCTGCTTTGAGGCAGCAAGAGACTCAATGACCTCAAGGAACTCATCTGATAATTGTATATATAGTATGAAGGCTTTGGATGGGAGTAGTAGGTAAAAGTAGAGGCCAGATGTGAAAAGAAGTGACACAGTATTGTGAGCTAAACTCATTCCATTCATTTTCACATGAAGCATAGTAATAAACTTGAGTATATAAAAGTGTTAGGGAAGGAAGGAGACTTTGCTTCTGCTGCTAACATTGCCACACATCTTTCTGTGGCCTATGGCAAGTTTGTGCTTCAGCTTTACTAACTGCAAAATAATCAGTGTACCTCATATTTATGCCACCTGCAGGTCCTTCACTAGGAGGTTTCTGCAGCAGTAAATCTCTCTCAAAAGCCACTTTATCAAACAAGGCCCCTGAGGGAGAAATTAGTCACTGCAATATCTTGACAATGTGCTGTGATCTTCATGTCTCTGCTTTACAAACCACCAGTGTCTGTTTATTGAAGCACACATTGTCTTAACACTGCATGCAAGAGCCAAATCTCCTCTCAATGTCTGCAGCTTCTCCCTGGAAATATCTGTCTTGTCCCCAGTATGACTCCATGGCCAGATTCTCTCCTGGTACAAATCCATGTAGCTCCAGTGACTCCAGTGAAGCTGCATTAATTCCCAGCAGTAGATAATATATTTCTGTGTCTTTTGCTCCTTCACTGCCTGGTTACTGAGGGAGAACCTAGGCAATGTTTTCCATCTCTCAGGAGAAGTGGCAGGGTAAGCACTTGGACACAGGATTACTTGCCTTATGGGTGCTGTTGTTTAAGATATTAAGCAGTATTTCCTCTTGACTTGATTTTTAGGTTTTGAAATTCATTACTACACAAAAAGATTAACTAGACTTGACTGTACCTATCTGGGAAAGCTGCAGAGGGTAACCTGGTAACAGCCAGAATGGGCCAAAAAAAAAGTTCCTTAGCATTCTTGGTTTCATAGGAATTGAAATACTTTGAAAAATTAAGTGTGTTACTTTTGAAATAAAAGTGGATAAAAGTTCAAACAAAGTGAATAACAGCAACATCACTTGAACAATATTTTAAGATGGGAAACATTTCATTTCAGTTTTTCAGCATTGTTTTATGTGATAGAAAAGTCAATTGTAATTGAAGCAGTTTAACTTTTCATCAGTAAAAAATTCAGCCACCCAAACCTTACATATTTATGACTTCTGTGTTTTAGTTTCCCTTGTTTTTCTAATTCTTGATTACACAAGATTTGGACATTTTGATATTCTTTGCAAAATTAGTCTTTCATTCTTGAAAAGCCTTTAGCAGCAGCTCAGGGAGATCACCACAACTTGACCTTTGAATGATCAGTTAAAATAATGGATAAAATTGGTTAAAGAGCTGAGACAAAAGAGAAAACAAGAATGTGATTGAGCCCTCAGTACATGTTGCTGAATGTTTCCATTACTTTTTTTAGTAGCCAGTAGCAGGAACATTGGGTTATCTTGTTGATTAGATATACAAAAGCTCCTGCTAGAGTTGTGCCTTGCCTCTTTCACCTTTTTCTGTCATAGGAATCCTTCTGCAGCTATTAATCTACAGTTCCTGGGAGCATCTTTTAAACTATCACCCTTTCTCCCCTCTTTTCCTTTCAAATGCTATCCTGTGAGCTTCTTTTTCTCATTTCCCTGTCTCTTTTGTCAACATGTTTTTGAGAGAAGTTTATAAACCCCAAGAGTGTTTGCAGTCTTGCCTGAGGTCATGAAACAAGAAAAAGTCAGACAAAAATAGAAGATGCCCTTCATAGCCTCTGAATTTGCCTCATAGAACATTCTAGATGTATTTTCAGTCACTTTTAAGGCAGAAGTTCAAGAATTGCCTAAGATTTTCACCTGTGTTTCACAGACCAGAAATCTCAGTACTTGTTATTCCTCCCAAAGGCAACACTTTCTGTTTCCAAATGCTCTCAGCTTCTGCATTGTCAGGTTTACAGATGAACTACCTTTTGGCAGTGCTGTAATTCATGATATAGTTAATGTTCCACCTCAGAGCTTGTACAAAGCCTAAAAGTGAAAGCAAACTGAATAAGAAAAATGCTTTAGATGTATGTTTTCTGTCTTAGGAGAAGATACAAAATGTCTATCAGCTGCAGAAACCTGAGGGCATGCCAGAAGTGGCATGTAATTGGGTTCAAGAGAGCAAGGAATTTCATCTGCACAGAGCTGGAATATTTACTTGCTGACACTGTCCTCTATTCTCTCCTCTTCCTACCTGTATGATGCCCTAACATGCTTCTGTAATGAACAAGTGTAGCCCTTATTCTCTGCTGATAGTCACAGATGTTCAGAGCCTTGTGTAGCCAAAGTGACACAGTAGGTATCTAGTGAAGACAAGCAAGGCTGTTATTCGTATGAGTTCAGATTATCCATAATGGGACATGAAGTCTGATCCCTACCCTTCCTGCCTATTGTAAGACTTGTTCTGAAACCTTACCAGGAGCAAAAACCCCAGTGCAGAGGAGATTAGTGTACCAGCACAAGTTGCAGCATGGGGGCAAGAAGTCTGGATGAAATCAGAACTTGGGGGAGTACCAATATCTATCATTGACAATTAACATCTGATACATCTTTAGAAGGAAAAACCAAAATCTCAGATTTGTTGCTTATTGTGGCCCATACTGTTTGTATTTTGAACCTAATCCCTCTGGCAGGAATATGTGAATCATCACCTGGACATTCACTTACTAAGAAAGAGAAACCAATTTCAAAAAGTCCAAGTCCTCTGACTTAGTGTGCCAGTAAATATTGGAAAACAAGCAAATAGAGATTGAACAGTGCTGAAACAGAACTTTCAAGTAGCCTCTGTATCTCCTATTACTGTTGCCACACAGCAAAAACATGTGAAATAAATAAAATGAAATGAAAAATAAAAGAATCAGAATGTTGCCATTTTAATGCCATGACTGTTGTGCTTCCCTTTCAGCACAGCAGAACACATGGCTCCACTAAATTGTCATGATCTATAGCCAGCTCATTTGCACTGTAACTCTTTCAAGCTACTGGTTTTTTACTTAATCCCTGTTTTCTGTAAAAAAACTTGCTAGAAGTAGAAAGTCAAATGTATAACACCCAAGTCCTATATCCTGGGTGATCTCCCAGGTCTGTGTCCAGGCTCCTGTGTCCAGGTACTTGGCTTTTTCTGATGGTAGACATCACATTAACTGCTAGACAAGTGCATTTCTTTCATACAGCAAACTGGGCCACAATGCCACAAGTAAAGCTGTGTCATAACTCATGCATATGATGGTCTGTAATAAGAAGGGATGCTGTGTTTGTACCATGCAACAAAACTACTCCTGTTTAATTCACTGCCCAAAATATTGTGAATGATTTCCAAATGAAAGGCCATTAATATCTGAGTTTATTTAGAAATGAAGAGACATTCTCCTGCACAAAGCCACAGCCTACCTTGTGCTGGGGACTTTCAGTAATGCATAGGTTGTTTTCTGTATAAATGTAAGAGTTCTGCTTATCTGAAGGTAAAAATGATCACTGCTTTTGTTTAAAAGCAAAAGGCACAGTAGCTCTTTGTCTGATTTCAGTATAGAGGTGTTATGAAAAAGGATGTGCTCATCTTTAGTCATTTTATTGGGCATTTTTCAGAGATATACAGTAGGGACAGAAGGCAAAACCTTAGCCTAATATGAACATTTTCAGTGGTTGTCCTTAAGCACAGAGAGTGGAAATACATTATAAAGCAGAATTGTAGATGGCATTATGATTGTGTTATTGGTTGCAAGTTATTCAAAGGCAAGAAAAGAATTCTGAAAGGTCCATAAAGTGGAAATAAGTACATTTTAATGATGGCAACCTCTTCCATAAAACATGTAAATATTTTTCATGAATTCATTAAAAATAAAATCTTTTATGACTATAACATTCATAACTGGAACTCCTCTCTCCTTTCTCTCAAAAATATTTTGATACCTCTAGAAATTTGATTTGATGCCTTTTTTATTTCAAAATGATATTGCTTTTTCCATCTGGCAGACAGTGGTTCCTCCACCCTACTGTATCTCCCCAAACTTCATTCACTTTCTTATATTACTAATGAAGGTGTTAAAATTCTCCATTACAATTCTCCATTAGAAGCAGATTTTGTCTGTTTTGTTATTCAGGAAAGTTCCTTCATTAAATTTCTCTTCCATAATGATGCAGAGCTGTAGGAGTTAGGTCTATTTTACATGGGTGAATGTGTAGAGGTATCAGCAATACACCCAAAATTATTTATGGGGTCTTATAGATAATGATAGAAAATAGCATAATGAGAGAAGAGGGAAAATGAGGAGGAATAATATAGAAAAAGAGAGGCCATGTTTCCTTCCACATGCACATCAGATGCTGCTGCCTTTCCTTCTACATGCATTTATCTGCCAACTGGAATCTCTTTTACCTTACCCAGACTGGCATTCACTTTGCTTTTGTGCAGAGCCCTACTTCTGGAAGTTCAGAAATTGAGGAGAGTGCACATTATTCCTTTGTGGAAAAGGTAAAGAACACTCTCATCCAGAGAATCATAGACTCACAGTTTGGAAAAGACATCTAAGATCATCAGGTCCAACTGTTGACCCAACTTCACCATGCACACTGAAGCATATTGTGTAGTGCCACATCTACGTGTGCTTTGAACACCTCCAGGGATGGTGACTGCACCACTTCTCTGGGGAGCCTGTTCCAATGCTTCCTCACTCTGTCAGTGAAGAAACTACCACATAACCAACCTGAACCTGAACCTGGCACAAATTGAAGCTATTTTCTTTTTGCCCTATTGCTGGTCACCTGCAAGCAGAGGCTGACCCCCATGTCACTGCAACCTCATTTCAGGAGGTATAGAGAGGATACACCTTGATTTCCCAGTGTTTTTGCAGGTGTTAATTTCAGCCCAACCCAAGCAAACCAAAGACTATTGATTAAGCTGAGTCTTAAATACACCAATGAGTGGGTATTAATAAGCAATATAACAGTTTGTGATCAGCTATGGATTGATTTATGGCTCAGCTAAAGCATATTATGGAATCTTTTATAGGACATCATGAGAATTCAACCCCTGCCTTGACAGTTTGTGAAATAATTAATCACTGACAAGATGAAAATCTCTACTATTTTAAAAATGTTAATGTCTCTGGGTTTGATTTCCTGTCCTTTCCCCTGTCACCATTAGATTAATCACACTTGTGGCTGGATCAGGATACTTAGGAGGAATGGTGATCCAGGCACATCTTGATATTCTTTGTGATAATGCAAGCAATTAATTTTTGTACCTCCTTTCTGCACCTTCTCCACACATTTACATCCATTAAAAAATATACTCCCAGCACTACAGTATAAATCATTTCAATGCTATACATAAAGGTAAACATCATCTTCTGGTTATTACCTGTTAACACATCCAAATATGGATTTGACCTTTTGACCACTGCCCTGGAAGTTCAGTTATTTGGTCAAATTAGATTCTAAAATTAATTGAAAACCTGTTTATTTTTAGGTTTTATTCCCCATACTTCTAAGAATTAATGATGTTCCATGTTTCAAGGCAGCAAGTTTCCTTTACAAATTCCAATGCTTTTAATATGAGCAAGAATATACTTAAATGTAATTATTAAAATACATGTTTTTCACATTTAAAGGGCATATGTTCCAAAAATTATGTCATACAGTGTACAATGTCTTATAATCTACTAAATCTGCTTAAAGTCTGTATAAGGAAGGCATTTTCACAAATTTTGTTCTAAAACATAAGAAGCAGAATTCAGTGAGAATCTTCTAAATGAAAAGAGTAGAATTTGAGCATTAGTATGTGTCCACAGAGACCTCCATCAGAAAGAAGTGATGGATGTTCTACAAGGTCAATGCAGCTGGTGATAGTATTCCATTGCCATGTTCTGATTCCTTCATGCATGTTATTTGGTTGTATATTTTATTGCTGGTTACAGAACACATCTGAAAGTGACAATGATGAAGTTGATGGCAACAATATATGTGGTTTCAGAAGGAAAAAGGGAGTCAAAGGTCCTACAAAGTATGTTCCTTCTTTAGAAAATGAGAACATGGAGCTGTCCTGCACCTCCAAAATCCCAGATCCTTGTCTCCTTCAAGGAAGCACTTGTTGCTCAGAACCACCATTAGACCAGCCTCTTCAAAATGTGACCACGTTTCCTCCAGCACAAAAGGACAAAGGGGATCATGACAGTTCCTGTACTGGCAGTGATGTGAAAGAAGACATGTCTGGAGACACACAAGACATCCTGGAAAGTACTGACACTGGGAAAAGAATAACAGAAAAAAGGCATGAGGAAATAGATACAGCAGCTAAAATGGAGCAAGCCATGGGTGTGCAACCTGCAAGGAAGGCAGGGAAAGCTGGGTGTGCAGAGGCAGCAAGCAGGGGAGAAGGCAGTAAGGAGACAGAGAGTAAGCAAAAAGAATGGGATGGGATGGAAGAAAAAGATGTCAAGTTTCATGTGACCAAGATGTGCTCCCTGGGCAGTACTGTAACTACAAAAGGAAGAGGTACAGCAGAGTCCTTCCCAGGGGCACCTGGCATTTCTAAACAAAGTCTGCAAGAGTTGAAAACCCTGCTGAGTGAAGGTCCTCTGCCTGCTCATGGGCTCACTTACAGGGGCAGGGCAGGAGGCACTTATTCTCAGAAAAATTTGAAGCCTCAGGAGAAAAAAGCTGACAAGCAGAGCCAACCCTTTGAGACCTTTAGTCCTCATTTTGGAGGGGAGAATCCAGTGTACCACAGCTTCCACAAGGAGGGAGTGGGGCAGCAGAGCAAACCTCTCCTGGTCCTCAGCTCTGCAGGGTCTGATCAGCAGCAAACAGGAGGAAGTGACATGGATCAACTTATTCTGGGTCTACCAGCAGCTTCAACACATGCAGAAAACACAGCTCCTGAGATGCAGTTTGAGGCCTCAGCAGGCCATGCCGGTAAGAACATTGAATATCACCTGGTGTCTTGCTAAAGAAAATGCTTCTGTGGTTTTGGGGGGGGTTGTTAAGCTGCAAACTTTAGGCAGAGCTAGCACATGAAAGACTTGACACCTGTGGTTTTTGTGTGATCAGGATGGATCAGGAGTTGTGCTCTACAGTTATGCCATGCTTTTGTTTATTTAAAGTAAGATATTAATGAAGCCCAGCTGCCTTCAAAACTGCCACACACATGTGGTCATGTCTTTTTTCACCAAAACTGAAATATTTTGTCATTTAAACTGAGCACAGGCAACATTTCCCAAAGGTCTGCTAGACACTGCAAGGCTCTGGTAACATGTGGGCTCCTAAAAATTTCCCTTTTGTTATCATTTTCAGCAGTGAGAATTGCTCCTGTGTATGGCTGATGTTGTCAATTATCTGTCCTGTGAGAGGACTAGAATGCAAAAACATCTCCTAGAAACAATAGGGGGAAGAAAAGCAAATGAGGCAGAGAATTTCCACTTATCTTCATGCTGTTCAATATGTCCATTTTGGAAGTGTTTATAGAGCCATCTAATTTCTCCTAATAGGGTGTGTTTTCTCTGAAACTGCAAAATCTATACTTCTAGGCTAGCTGGATCAGCAAACTGAAAACTACTATTTGCTATGATAATATAATGGGCTTGAGCAATTTGGTGCTTTGTGTCTATTCCAGGAGCCACACAAACAACAATTTGCCAGTTGAATAGACACCAGATTAATAAATTGCCAGAGCCATCAGGCTCAGATTATATTGTCAGTTTTTCAGGATAGATATCTTACCCTCTGACTTGTCTTACTGATATAAGTAATATGAATCTCTTCATTGATAAAATACTTTGCCCATCATAAGCTACATAATATCATCATAACAATTACATTTTAACAACAATATTAAGTTATCCTGCTTTCAAAATAATCTTTCCAGATGGGTAGAAATATTACTACACAGTGCTACATTCTGAAAAGAGACAAGCTGAATATATCAAGTGTTGTTAGGTACAGCAAGATTTCTCAGCAGACAAATTGTGTTACCCAGTTTGAACAGGTCTGAACAAGATATCCATGAACATTGTCAGTCCTAACTCAGGGCCCTACATGAGAAATACAAAGCTTTGAAAAGATATTTCCTGCTCAAATCATTCTCCATTCATGTCTATCAGAACAAAGAGGTTACAGGATTATTACACAGCCTACACTTGATGCTGTTTTCTTCCTAGCTTTACATTTCTTTTTTTGCATGGCTAAAAAGCCATGGCAAATTTAGATTAGTGCTGTTTTCTCACTGTCTGCAAAACCAGGAAATATATTTTAAAATCTAGTAATAATTCTTTGTCATGACACTGTTTACCAGGAACTGGGAACTGATGAGATGAATTGTAGGTTCCACAGGGAGATTTCAACACAATTTTAGCCATTTAAAATGAAGCAGCTAATCCAAGCTCATCACCTGGTCAGTGGAGAAAGGGAAACATTTTGTCTTGAAAGAGATATTAGAAGTTGATGAGAAATTGGCCTCTGGAGGTGGGCATTTCTTTTTACTCAATGAAGAAAAAGTTCTGTGATGATTAGTTTAGATTTTCTACCTAAATGTGAAATGCCTAAAGCTACCTGGGGTCAATCCTACTCTGCATCACTGGAAAATAACGATGACAATGTGAGAACAATAGATAGGAAATAACTATGAAAGGAAGTGAGGGAAAACTCTTTTCTCATCAGAATTATATCCAAACCCCAAAGCTTTGGAATCTCATGAGGTTTGGATTCCATTTGGTTTTGACCAAATAAATTGTAGGGCTCAGTATGTGTTTCAAATTTAATTTCCATTGAATACATGCAGTAACTTTAGAGAAGAAAGCTTTACATAAAATTCTGCACTCTTTAATATGCCTTTCTATAAACAGTATTTCATTGCTGCCAGTAATAATTTATTGGTTNAACATATCTTGCCAATGAGTAGATTTGAAAGACAACAAGTTTGTTGTTTTATTTTACAAGTTTTCAAATATTTGAACTTGCTCAAATCAGAAATCTTGCTTCAAAAGTTTGGGAACAATTACAAGAGGTTGTACTTCAGGTCTACTCAGTGTTGAGAGGTGTCTGAAGCAGGAATATACCTTATTGTTCTCAAAGTACTCAGTTAAGGGACAATCTCTAGAGGTCAGCAGTAGGAAGGCTAAGACATGTAGCTGAGCTTTAGTGACTCAGTGTAATGCATAGGACTGAAATACAGTCATGATAGCTACATGATTAACATCTCCCTAAAAGAATAAATCCATATTTTTTTTTCCCAGAATTCTGGTTGGAAATTGTGGAAATATTACTGCATGTGCATTTTGTTCTCTGTTTATCAGTCTTTTGTAAAATAAGTGCTTGGACATGGGAAAAAAATAATAAAGAAGAGGCAGACATGCAAGATATTTGAGTCAGCATGAAAAATATTACTTGGACAGTGTCAGTGAAGCTAAACCTGAAGCTAAAGCTCCTTTAATCTAATTCATCATAATTGAAAAATAGAAACTAACATATGGAGCTAATTAGGCAAATATACTGACTGCAGTAACATGAAGTTAGGAATATTATTTACCTAAGTACCTCTATATGATAATGATGTGCACTTCTGCATACTGCTTTGTGGCCATTAAGAATCAGATGCTTCTTAAACCCTTCAGCACTTGTGTTCTTGGGAGGCTTCCAATGAGGAAACTTTATATATATTTTATATATATCTCAGTATACAACACTTCATAATATGTACATGCACATACACAGGAATGCATGCATGTGCTGCTATATGTATAGCACAGACAGCATATAATGTCAGTGTGTATTGACCTTTCTGAACTCAGCCCTTATCACATGATGATCTGCATGCCACTGACTTTTTTTGTATTGTGGGAGCCAGAGAGAGTTACCAAGGAAAATAACTTTATTTGAGCAATGGGAAGTTTCCAGGAATCATGATACATGATGGTGTTGGAGAGGGATATGGGCTACCAGAGCCAGGAACCGCAGGTGGCTGCAGCAGGCACCCAAGCTGCCTATGGGCAGAGAGATCTGCAGAGCCTGATGCCACCAAACAGACTTAGAAGAAATCTCTCTCCTGGACCTTATGAGACAACAGCATCTCCAGGTAGCTGTAGGTGGCCAGTGGCATCCTGGCTTGCATCAGGAATAGTGTGACCAGCAGGAGCAGGGAGGTGATCTTGCCACTGTACTCGGCACTGGTGAGACCACACCTCGAGTACTGTGTGCAGTTTTGGGCACCGCAGTATAGGAAGGACATTGAGCTATTAGAGAGGGTGCAGAGAAGGGCAACTAAGCTAGTCAGGGGTCTGGAAAACAGGCCTTATGAGGAGAGGCTTAGGGAGCTGGGCTTGTTTAGCCTGGAGAAGAGGAGGCTGAGGGAAGACCTTATCGCTCTCTTCAGCTACTTGAAAGGTCATTCTAGGGAGGAGGGTGTTGGCCTCTTCTCCCTCGTGACTAGTGACAGGACTAGAGGGAATGGGTTCAAGCTGTGCCAGGGCAGGTTTAGATTAGATATTAGGAAGAATTTCTTTCCTGAAAGAGTGGTGAGATATTGGAATAGGCTGCCCAGGGAGGTGGTGGAGTCCCCATCCCTGGAGGTTTTTAAGAAGAGGATAGATGTGTTTCTTCAGGGGGTGATTTAGGGGTAAGAGTAGTGCAGGGCTATGGGTTGGACTAGATGATCTTGAGGCTCCTTTCCAACCCTAATGATTCTGTGATTCTGTGGGCAGCACACTAGAATTAGACTGTCACCCGAGGCTTCAAATTCCCTTTGTATGTCTTGGTTTGTAGCTGGGATAAAAAGGTTTGTTAAAACCTTCTTGAGTGCAGACTGCAGAGCTGGGCCCCCAGAAAGCTAAGTAGCTACAGGAGGAGGTCATCTCAACAGGGCTCACCTTGAGTATACATCAAATGAGGCCATGTAAATATCACTGTCATAGGATAAGGAACTGTTGAAGGAAGAGGGAAATTTCTGAAGAAAGTAAATATGTCTGGGCTATAGCTGCAGGCATCAGCAGCTACTTAGCAACTTGAAATTTCAAGTGCACAGAAAAAATGGTTAGAATGCTCCAAAAATCACATGAAATATTATCAGGGTGTTGATCCCAAACACTAAATTTTTTTGCTAAGGTGTTGTTTTAAATAAAAGCATATTAAGTAGCTACTAACAGGCTGTATTTCCTACATAAGAGTGGATTTCCTCAGTCCTACCAGCAATTCCCTTTTCCATTACAATTAAAAACCTCATGTTGTCACTCTGAATCTGTTTAAAGCTCTTACTTTTAGTAATAGGTCAGTCACAAATGATGATACCTGGGGGCAGAATTGTGAAAAGAAGACTTCAACAAAACAAGCAGCCTAGGCTTTGTGCTCATTGACATTAAAAAGTTTGCCCACATACTTTAAACAAAATTTGAATTGGAGTTCAGTTTCCTCTGTGCTCACCTGGAAGAGGCACAGCTGTCCCCACTGATTCTGCTCAGTAATTCTAGTCAGTGGCAAGGGAATAGAAATGGAGACTCTTTGAGAGCTGTTAAGTGGAAAATCAGGAGATATAAGTGGACACAGGAGAGGTATGTAAGTTCTTGCTCCAGGTACTTCATATTTATTACCTCTGCAGTCATTCCTGGAGAATCTTACTCTGAGGTAAGAGTACTTAAGATGGTGCTTCTAACTTACCACACTTCTCAGCTTTGGGTTTTACACTATCTGTGCTGTTCTTTCATCTCTTCTAGAAAAGTAAAAACCAAAGCCACACTGTTCATGTTCCTTCCTCATGCTCTATCTGCAGTTGAATCAATTTTTTCTAATATTTCTTTTTCTACATTTTGAACTCAACTTGAACATAGCAGGGCTGAAGCTCAGCTCCTTTCTAACCCTTCTTGATTGCCCTTATTTTCTGTTGAACACACACATTTTCCACCTCTTTCTTTCCCTTTCCCTCTACAATGCAGTATGTATAACTTCCTGGGTTGTTTCTGTTTGTTTGTTTTTCTTTTTCTTTCTTTTTTTTTTTACCTCAAAAGCCATAAAAGCAGCTATTTTTCTTTAAAGCAAACCAAAACTTTTAAGCCCTTTATCTTCCATACCAGTTGCTCTGTGACTCTATGCTTTTCCATTACCTCCTTCAATCTATATAGAACCCCAAAAATTCAGGTAATACTTCCTTCTATATTTCTGATCTATTTTGTCCTCTTTTGGGTGAGGTGTAACTCATCTGCCTCTGGTGTGTATAGTGAGCTTGTCATCCTGTGACTCTGTGAGAGGAGGTGGTGTACTCAGGAATTGTTCTCACCAACTGGAGACATTTGTTTTCTTTCTAGTGACCACAGAATCACAGACTGTTAGGAGCTGGAAGGGACCTCAAAAGATCTTCTAGTCCAACCCCACTGCCAGAGCAGGATTCCCTAGAGTGAAAGATTGCCAAAACAATTAGTTTAGACCTAATGTAAGTGAAATGCATTCTCTGCTTGATCTCTCTGCCAGCTACCTTTTCTTCTACAATATATTCAAGAAAAGTTTAGCCATAGAATGGTCAGAGTTGGAAGGGACCTCAAAGATCATCTTGTTCCAACACCCCTGCTGTGTCATGTTGTCATTCAGTTTGGAAAGAATAATTCACAGCTGATTGAAGGTGTTCATTGATCTCTAAATTGGCTATAAAACTCACAAAAAAAGGAGCTGAGCTTCTTTATGGCCATATCAGTAAAAAAGCCTGCTTCACAGTTAAAATTAAAAAAGAAAGCAAATAGTCATGAGACAAAGCAACGGGGGAAGGAACATTGGAAATATCAGTACCAGAAAGATCAGGGAAATATTTTTATTGTCTCCCATAAGTTTCTGGAATGCCTGCATATTTATTGCCCTGGGAAGGGTCTTGTAGGGGAGCAAAAATATGAGGCAGGAAACAACTTTGTATGTACTTTACTGCAGAAATCAAATACTTTACTGACCTACCAAGAAGCATGCTTGGTGAAACCTTTGGTGAGTGAGGAGGAAACATAAATCACATGATGTTTTCCACTGAAAATGCTTCTGATCACTAACCCTCAATAGTACTACTCAAATGTAACCCAGTACTCATGTCTATTTAACATGTTAAACACCAGATGGGAATAGAAAAGAGAGACTTTAAATGCTAGCAACAAGAATGATATCTAGCTTAGGAAAAGCTGTTGTTTGAGGATTGAGAAATAGAGGCTAGTAATGTTTGAAGAAAAACATGAGAACAATAAGTAATGTGCTGTACAAACCAAGTACACTGGCTGTTCTTAAATATACAAAGCAGAGTCCTGTAAGGAAAAGCAGATATATTTATATTAGTACTGATAGGAATGCCCATAGGATTTGGAAGAGTGTAGAAGTGTGATTACCCTGGAGGACCCATTGCTTGTGGATAACATCAGCACAAGGTATCTGTTGTTATAAAGAGGGTCAGTATTCAGATGGATCTTCAGGTGACTCAGCATTAAACTTCTAAGGATGAAGAAGAAATGAAGACAAATTTGAATGTTAAGTCTCCTGCTGCTAATCACAAGACCTCCTTTTTAGTGTGCCACAACAGGCCACAGAGCACAGGGATGCTGAGTGGGACTCAGCCATTTCTCATCGGGCAGGAGGAGGGTGTGCAGCAGGGTGGTATCAGGACAGAGAACATCTAGCACAGCTGGTGTTGCTAGAGAGGCAGTGGGATGAAGAGACTAGGGGAGGACTGGTGGAAACACTTTTTGTTCTCCAGTGCATGATTTGTACCTAGAGTCTACCTGCTGGTGACAATAATCCTGGTTACACTGGTGGTCGTGTTTCCAACAGTGCCACTTTTGTTAGGTCAGCCTGTTTCTGTCACTGTCAGCTCCCCTCATAACATCTAGCACATTCTTTTCATGTCATCAATTTGACAGAGTCACTTCTCACAGAGCAGAGAAATTGTTTGCTTTAGATGCAGTGTGATTTAATAAGGGACCATGGGAAAAGATTTCTTTGAACAAGCATATAATGGCAGATTGATCTGGGACTTGGGCAGTTTCTTCAGTCCTGGCACTTTTTTTGTTGCTGAGAAGATAAAACTGATGTTAACTACTTGCCATAGCCAACAAACAAAAAAAGTCAGCTGAGGTATCTCTCAAAAATTCTTGGCTTTACTGCATTATTTCCTTGTGGTTTTTTATCAACTTGAAAAGAAGTTTTAGACTATTCAAAAAAAATAAGGGATTTTGTACAGGTCCCCAGGGAAAAAAGTGTGTTTATTTGCAAAAATGTTTTATCCTACAGATATTTCTCTTATTTTTGCTTTTACACTCCATGCCACAGTTTCCCACCATTGCAATTTTTAGGAGAACAACCTGCATTCCAACATTGATTACTGTGTTTGACATGAACATTCCTCTTCTGTTATAGCATCCAGCAGAGAACTTGATACAAACAGCCTGGTGTTAACTGATGCCTTCAGCAATCTGAGTGATTTTAATACTACTGGTCTAAGAATGGCACTCTTTTGGCTAGAAATAATAATAATAATATAATTGGTATAATTTGTTTAGATATTTTTGGTAATATTTTTGGTTGGTATTTTTACTATTTTTTAAATATGTGAAGATAATGTGTTTATATTTTTAGGTATCTTGTAGTAATTACAAAAGAAACATGAGTAATACTGATTGTTTTTCAGTAGTAATGTAAATGGGAAGTACAGATAGAACTGTAGAAAAGCAAATGTTAGATGCTTTTCTGTATACTACTGATTTGATATAGATATCTAAAGATCTGTATGCACCATTCTGCTTTAAGAAAGGTAGTCAGTCTGGATTTATATTTGATTTTTACAATGAAAATCTCAACCAAAATCTGAGCATCTTGGGAAGTTTACATATGTTTCATAAGCAGATTTTCTGAAATGAAAGTTAAGATGCCATTCCAACTCCTAACATTCTGTGATTCTGTGATGATTTCTAGAGGCTCAGAAAGCTAAGGTAACAGTTATACTCATGAACACAGTCCTCCCTCAGAAGATTGTAAGGCTTTTAGACTGTGTAGATCAGATAGACCTCTCTGATATTTATTAGTTAACTTATCTCCAGTAACTAATGCTCTGGATAATGCCAGTCAAAATCTTGTTTGAATAATATAAAGACAAAAATCTCCATGTGACAGATGGTAGATAGAAAATGTTGACCATCTTTGCCCAGGAGAATAAACACAAGTAGAATAAGGGCTTGAGCACTGCTTTTACAAAGGCAAAAACCTCAGGCTTCTATCCCTGGAGTTGGAGAAAACACTGCACCCTGTAACCTGTGGGCATATTTTCAGAAACTTCTAAAATTCTATTAATCTACTAAATAGCCAGAGTTTATTAGCTGTTAATAAACTTCTAATTGATGGATTGGCAGGCTCGTAAAGAGGTCAAATCTGCCAAATGGCAGTAAACATTTATCTTGTAAAACAACATTATGGGATGACTGAAGTGATATTCAAAAATATTTTCTCATGACTTCCTTACTAATGTACATCTTTTAAAAGACATAGTGCCCTAGTGTTTGTAAGACAGTGGAAAAAAGCTATTTGCATAAGCTTCTTACAGATGAAGCATATCAAAGGGAAAGATGTCACAAGAAGTAGTTGTCACAAAATTGTTTTTTCTTGCTTCTACCTTTTCAAATTTTCCTGTGTTTTCTTATATTCTCATATATATTTAAAATTTTGTCCTGTGTTCTCACCTATTATTCCTCAGGGAGAACCTTTATTACTTATCCTCTTCTTACTTTGCTGACCTAAAGTATCCTTGTTGCCTCCTCACTAGCTGAAGCTGGAGGATGCTCCAGTAATATTCACAGGGCCTGAGAAGTCTATGATTGTGGATGAGTTTGCTGCTTGCTTAGAGAACAATCTATCAGCCTTGTACTGGGCTGGCTGGAGAGCCTCCTTAAAGCCTCACAGCTGGCAGTCCTACTTGCCCCAAAGGAAAGGTCAATAACCCATGCTTGTGCCTGCTGGCTCCTGTTAAAAGAAGTCTACTCTGGCTGGGTAGCTTGGTACTGGAGAGGTTTGGAGTGCTCCTGACAGCCTTTATAGTGCTTCAGCAAGAAGCTTTTAACTTCCACTTGAAGGGTGGTGGTGAATGGGGATCTTTAACTGTGGATCTGACATATCTGAGGAAATACAAATAGTCATATCCTCCAGAACGGTGGAGGGCTTTCCTCCCAGAACTATAAAAAATAATGTTTTCCCACATTTTTTCATGTCTTGATATCAAATTTTACCTTTGGTCTAGTTAGTTTATTGTACTAAATAGGAATGAATCCCTTAGGTAGTTTAACTTGAGTAATAACAGTGTACAGAAACTCAAAAGAAAAGCAGGCTGAGAGATTAAGAGGTTTGTGAAAGGAAGTGACTGTACCTAGCTCTCTGCTCCATGACAAAAGCTGTACTCTGATGTTATTGCTTACAGATCATGAAGTTTGTGCAGTCTTACAGCTGCTGTAATACAGTTCAGAAGACAACTCCACAAGAGGAAATGCATAAACTTCTATTAGAAGTCTTCTGCCTGTGGTGTTGAAGACTGCAGTCCTCCTCAGAAGGTCTTGGGAGAGGTTTAGCAGAATACAAGTGCTCTTTTAATCATGTTTCTGTAGCTGTGCACTTTTCAAAAGCATTGGAGATAGTATCTGAATTCTTCTAGCTTTCAGTGGGAAACAGGTATCCAGCTACTAGTTCTGCTCCTAAAAATGCCCAACAAACCAGCTGAGGTATCCCTAAAAAATTCCTGGGTTTACTGCATTATTTAATTGTGTTTTCTTATTAACTTGGACAAAAGTTTGTTACAGACCATTACAAAAAAAAAAAGGATTTTATACAGGTCCTCAGGGGGAAAAAAGTGTGTTTATTTACAAAAATGTTTTATCCTACAGATATTATTCTTATTTTTATTTATATACTCCATGTTTCTCAGCACTGCAGTGTTTAGCAGCCTGCACTCCAGCATCCGTTATTGTGCTTGACGCTAACATTCCTCTTCACTTCTAGCATCCAGCAGAGAGCCTGATGCAAACAGCTTCAGAAATTCCACTCTCCTTCATCTCTTCTCTCATATTGAATTTATTAAGCAGCAGATGGCCAGGGACAACGTACAGTTTGTCAGATTTGAATCAATAGACCTCCATGGTGTGTCAAGATCAAAGAACGTTCCTTCTCGCTTTTTTCATGTAAGTTTCTTGGTTTCTAGCTCTACCTTGATGTGTTTTTATGGCCCTGTCCTTAGTTTACTTTCTCTATCTACCTATCTACCCTAATGCAGGCAGAAACTCAAACATAGAACAAATTACCTGTTCCCTCCATTTGTTCATATTCCTAAAGTATCTGTACTTTTTTTCAGCACGACAATCATCCAGTCCTTTTTTCCCCCCCCCAAAGAGCAATCTGATTAAATGAGGCTAGGAGCTTCAGTTATTTGAACTTCTAATAATCCATTCCCTCAGAATATTCTTTTCAAGTTCAATGTATCATAAGGAATTTGTTTCACTGAACAGTAAATTGAGTAAATTGCCAAAAGAAAGGAGTAAACTTGAAAGAAAGAAAATGAATGAATGAAAAATCCCTTCAGCAATGAGAAATTTTATAGTCATCTATCACCTAAGAAAATACCCTTGGGTTGCATGATGACTTAATACAATTATTTGTTATATTAATGATTCAGAACCAGGTTAGGAAGCAATCCTTATCATGTTCATCCTTGACCAATCAGCCTTTTCAGTATATTGCTTTTGTGATGCTTCATGTGCATAGCTACATTAAATTCACTTACCACTATGAATAATTTAAGCTTTACTGAATGACCACAAAAAAAAAAAAAAAGATATGAAGAGATGTAGAGTATTTTTTCAAAGTGCCTTCTAAAGCCTAAACTCTGTTTTCATTATTTCCCTTTCAGATGTTGCTAAACTGCAAGGGTATCATCTAGATATAATTTTCTCTCTCTGATGTCTGTTGAATTTTATCAAAGTAAACTTTCAGGCATTTTAATTCTTGTGAGGGGTGGTAGGTTAATTGGAACTTCTCATTCAGTTTCTGTGTCAGATTGCAAATGTCTAGATTAGGTTGTCCAAAGACAGGGTTTTTGTTTACCTTACCATCTGAACAGATAGAAAAACCAACAGCTTAAACATCTTGGAGCTGTGCTGTGCTGGTTTGGTTATGCAGGGAAGAATTTCTACCACTGGACTGACATCTGCTTATCAGAAGGCAGACTTTATGTGTGGTTTTTTTTAAAGACAATATTTGTTTATTTATGTTAAGAGAAGCCACTGTATGCAGTTTGAAGTATTTCAACACTTTTCCATCTGGAAAGGCAGAATTTGTTGGTGTGGGTTTTTTTTCAGCTGAGTTTACCCCCTCTATTTTTGTTCTGTCTCCTCTGATCACTCAGATGGTAACCTTTTCCCTTAGAAGAATAAAGGTAAGATGTAAACATGAGCTAAATATCACTTGATATAACTTGGCATAATTGCAGCTTTCATCAGTAACAGTAGTGTAGGGCTATTGGTTGGACTTGATCTTGAAGGTACTTTCCAACTTTGATGTTTCTATGTTTCTATCAGAAAAAGGTTTGAATATAAGCTAAGTTGCAAAAGTACCTTGTTTGAAGGTAGATGATCTTGAGACCCTATCTACATTTCATTTACATAATAAGTTGCAGTTCTCTGTTCCAGTGCAGAAGTAGTATAATTATCAAGAAGTATAATTATTATTATAATTATCCTGTTTGCTACCTGGAAAGGGAGTAAAGAAACATTTGAATAACTTCTCACATGGAAGTGCATTTCAGCCCCAAACTTACTAAGTCCAGACACTGAGAATTTCAAATGATACTTTGCATCTGAAAAATAGTGAGGGATGTGTTATGGCATTTAATGAGAATACATATTGCCATGAGTCTCCTGTGGTCACTTGGATCTACATAAAGGAAATGCTCAGAGGATATGGAAGCCTAATAGAGCTTCCATAGATGGGCAGATACAGCTATATAAGTAGAAGATTGGAGTTTGACTTGCATGATAGAAATTTGACTTACAAATGTTGCACCTAAGTGGTGATATCTATAATTGTATAAAGACTATACAAGATAAGTATTGAACTTGAAAGAAATTCTTAATGGATATTCATTCCAATCTTGTATGAGTCTTGGCTGCTGCCCCCCACTCTAGTGATCACTACATTTCAGTGTTCTTTTGGGAAAAATTGTTCTTACTAAGGATCTGAGGTTTCTATATTTTACAACCATAAAGCTACTGTTGAGTTCTTTTCTCAGTTGCTAATCTGCCATTCTCCTCTGTGTTTAGGAGAAAGCAATTCACGGTGTTGCCATGCCCAGAAGTTATCTGGAGCTGACCCTGAATCCTAAAGATAATGAATTGGATTACATAAATGCAACCAATTTTAATTGTGACATAATCCTGAACCCTGATTTATCAACATTTCGAATACTGCCCTGGACTGAGCAGACTGCAAGAGTGATATGTGATTCCTTCACTGTGCTAGGCAACCCACTAATGACCTCACCAAGGCATATTGCCAAGAAACAGCTGAGCCAGCTTCAGGACAATGGCTTTTCTCTGCACTCTGCCTTCAGTTATGAATTTTGTATTTATGGCATTACTGAGGTTGTAAATTCAAAGACAATATCCTTTCCTGCAGCCACAATACTGAATAATCACGACCAGACTTTCATTCAGGAGCTCATTGAAGGAATGTATTATGCTGGTGCCAACATTGAAAGCTTTTCTTCTTCCAGTGGGCCTGGGCAAATGGAGATCACTTTTCATCCAGCATTTGGCATAGATGCTGCTGACAGTGCCTTTACATTTAGAACAGGCATTAAAGAGGTGGCTAAGAAGTATAACTACGTGGCTAGCTTTTTCTCAGAATCAGGTTTCTACAATTCAGGGGCTCTATCACATAGTCTGTGGGATTTGAATGGCCAGAAGAATTTGTTTTCTTCTGGTTATGGAGTTGAGGAGCTCTCAGAGATTGGAAAAAATTGGTTATCAGGTCTCTTGGCACACACTGCAGCTATCAGCTGCTTGATGGCTCCCACCACCAGCTGCCGTAAACCTTATTCTAAATACAGTAAGGAATCAAAAGAGACTGTCAATGCAAAATGGGCATATAATGATAATAGCTGTGCCTTTAATGTGAAATGTCATGGTGTAAAAGGCACTCTCATAGAGAATAAATTAAGTTCTGCTACAGCAAACCCCTACCTGGTGCTTGCTGCTACTATTGCTGCAGGTTTAGATGGCGTAAAGAGAGGACTTAGGTATGATGACATGCTCGAAGAAGAAAATCACACTGGTGAGATGAAGTACTCATCAGTCCCTCTGAAACTGGAAGATGCTCTTGTTGCACTGGAGAAAGATTCCTGCATTAAGGAAGCGTTGGGAGAAACTTTTATCCGGTACTTTATTGCCATGAAACATTATGAATTAGAAACAGAAGAAATGGATAGTGAAAGAAATAAATGCCTGGGGTATTTTATTTAGAAAGAGCACTCTTCTTTATTGATGCTGTGTAAATGCATTCAGTGAATTGCTAAGAATCTTGAAAGTAGTAAATATATTTTAAAATGTTTTTAATGCTGTGGGTTTGTTTTTTGTGTGTGTGTGGTTTTTTTTCCTCCTCCTTTTTATATTCATTGGTTGCATTTTTATTGTCTGTCTACATTCAGGATAGTGCAAAGCCAATATTCATTAAATAACCTTAAAACTTTGTTTCAATTTAAATGAACAGACTTGCTGGTGAAAAGACAGAAAGAGAAGGCAAAGGGAGAAGAGCAACTGTACAACGGTACAATGTGCAAAGAAGTAGGAAAAATGGGGACACAAGGGGGGGGGGTAGGAGAAGTGAAAAGCAAGGGGAATTCCTTGTTTTGCATGGGTATGGGATTTCTCCCAGCCTGGTCAGTAGCTAAACCAGAGTTTGAGTTAAAACTTAGGCTAAAATGATGACTATCGTAGAGAGAAGGGCAAAGGACTGAGGCTGCAAAATTGAGAGTTGGGAATCAGTATCTCAATAGGCATAAATAAAAAGACAGGAGGGATTATAAAATAATCTATACATCAGGAATTATGCTTCTAAATGAAGTTTGCAATAATTATAGTGCATAAGGATACTAAAAGAATTAAAATTGTTGTTTGAAGAAGGAATGATTATAGAAAACCATGAGAGTCAGGCCTCTGTGTCATAAAAAAGGAGCTGGTATTATTTGTGTTTTGATAGTTAATGGGTTAAATCAGAGCTCCATGGAGAATAAGAAAAAAAAAAAAGGGAAAAGAAGCCAGAGAATTAAGAGCTTAAACTGGACTTTACTGGGAAAGATGACTATGAGGAGAAGAAAATAAATTGTATGTTGAAAACGGACAGAATAAGTCAAGATGAAAGTTCAGAGACTGGTAAATAGTAGCTAAAACAGAGGAAGAGAAGATCCATCCTAAAATTAGAAATGGCAGCTGGTGTAAAGAAAAATAATTCTTTTGGAATGGCAGGAGATGAGTTTTAGATATGCTCTCTGTTTTTGTTACTGTTGCCACTGTCATTCTCTATCACAGAATGATAGGGGTTGGAAAGGACCTCTAGAGATCATCCAGTTCAATGCCCCTGCTAAAGCAAGTTTACCTAGATCAGGTTGCACAAGATCATATCCAGGAGGGTTTTGAAATCCTCCAGAGAGGACTCCACAGTCTTTCTGGGCAAGCAGTTCCAGTGCTCTGGCACCCTCCAAAGAAAGATTTTCCTTATGTTTAGGTGGAATCTCCCATGTTCTAGTTTGTGCCTCTTACCCCTTGACCTTTCAGGAGGCACCACTGAAAAGAGACTGGCCACATCCTCCTGACACCCAGCCTTTAGATATTTTATTATTAAAGAGAGCCCTCATTTCATATCCCACCTTCACATTCACAGTGATTTCTGGTGTTCTCTATCCTGTCACAATATTTTGATCAATGTGTAGGAATCTGTGAGGGAAAGTGTTTGGTCATCACTGGAGTGTAAACCAAGATTCAGTCAATGCCTCTGTCCGCTTGCAGAACTAGAAGGTGTGGACAGAAATGTGCTAGCTGCCTACTGATATGTCTCCCACTCTTCCCCTAGTGTACTGTACTTGAAATGTAGCACCTGGTATGCTAAAACTTCTGTGGAATTCCACAGTAGAACTCACTTTATGCTCAGGTAGCAAGAGGAAATAAATAATCTAAGTAAACATGATAAATTCTTTCCCTTGTCTCAGCCTGTGGTTGGTCAGTAGATTTGCTTCTCTTCCTTACTCACCTGACACATTTTTGTTGGAAGCCCAAATCATAGGACTATTTTTCTTTTCTCCAGGCTGATTTGAGTTGGCCAGGTCTAGCCTTGCATTTAAGCAGAACTTCCCATTCTGAAAAAATGCTGCTCTTTTGCTGCCCTGTAACTTCTTCAGAGGCTCTGGGAACCTGTTTGTCTGCTGACCTGCCTTCTATCTTCTTTTTCTGGTTATTTCCCACTCTCATCTTCATAAGTTCTTGGCAGAAGACATCCATAAAAATTCTTTCCTTACTCACACAGGTTACTTACCATATTAAATTTTCAGTCCCAACAGTCACACAGGTTGACACCTATTCCTTGGTTCTTCATCTGGTGAGGATTTACTAAAGCATTACACTGCATGTGTGATGTGTGTTAATGTGATAGGATTTTTGTATGGCTATTCAAAGCTGTCCCAGAAGTGGTTATGGAACATGTATTAAGCTTCTGCAGACATAATAGTCTTAAAGTTTATCTAGAAGTTGGTCTTGAAATAGAAACACATTCCCACACCAGAGTTTCCAAAGTATAACTTCAGATCTGTATCTGCTTTTTACAAATTATTCTTTTAAAAGAAAGCATTTAAAACATAAGTGAGCTGAGCTTTCTTAATTAAATACCTTATAGAAATGTTACATTTTTCCTTCAGTTCTTTTGGGACTTGGAAAGCTACCCTTCTATAATACTGGCCACATTTCAAAGTTGAAATCTCAGAAGATGTTTAGGTTCACTTTCTACATTTTACTTCTTCTGGATCTAATCATATGGATGACAAAATTAGTGAAAGAATCAGATAAACCCATGTATTTTTCTCTTCACTGTATAAATATATTAATAGGATGTCAGGTTACTCACTATGCCAATTTTCACACTATTTTTATGTGGGTTTGTAAGACACAGTGGTTTCTTTTGGATTGATAATTATCTGTCACTGTATACAGTCACTTTTTAAGCAATAACACATCATGACCTTCTATAACCTGTAAGGAGTATGAAATGCATTCTGTACTAAATGTATTATCTACACTGCTTTCCTATCATGACACTGAGGATGTAACAACATCAGAGCTACACCTTTCACCATTTAATTCCAATTATCTGACTAAATTCTGTTCAAGAAAGACAATATTTAGAAACAAAAGGCAACTGGCTGGACCTGATGTTCTGTAGTTTATCTTCTAGGTAAGATAAATTGATAAGTTAAATCAACTTATATTTTCTAAGTAGTCCTCAAGGACATAGGCACTGAAATTACAGTGACTATATGATTAAATAAAAACATTTCATGTTTCTGGCAAATGAATGCCCTTTTTCTTTGCTTGTTTGTTTGTTTTTGTAAAATAGAAGGGTCACAAATGTAGCTTGGAGCTAGTGTGTCTTAAATTTTGATCAATATTTTATTCACTACTGTTTCCTCCATAGATGCCCAATGTTTACAGGTGGAATAGGCTGACTCTTTTGGACTCACGTTTCTGTGTGATCATGGAACAGCCTGTTAGGCTATTCTTATAGCTGAGTTTATAGTAAATGAGAATACTTTACCTAAAGAAGAAGATAATAATAGACAAATATTGTTTTTAGGAAGGGAATTCTGTTAATAATGTGTGTATAGGGAAGAAGGTGGACTAGCAGTTGTGTACTGGCAAATACATGTGAGTATACATGTATTTGTGTACATCCAGTGAGAGAAACTGGCTTACAGCTACAGTTAGACACACCATCAAATGAAGCACTAAGAACACAATGAAATGGGATTGAAATGCTAAGCTGTCATTACTCAGGTGGATTTTATGTTGAGCAATGGACAATGGAGACACCTCCCCTATTTTGTGATGTAAAAATATATATACATCATCAGAAAATAAGACAAAATCTACAGAGCCCTCCAATACAGTAGCTTATTTTGGATTTGCAAATGCCATGCTTCTAACTAGGCTTCAGGTTTTGTGTGATATGAAAGCATAATTTGATTTAGTAACTGACACTACTCAAGCACTTCAGAGCACTGAAAATGCTCCCAAGAATATTCAGGCTTTTTTCAGGCTCCAGCCAGAGGGCAGCAGTGTACTGTGTAACTTTCTTCTGGGGTTTCATCTCTCATACTGAAAAATGCCACATTAAAATATATCTGTATATTTTATATATGCACTGGCAATATTTTAAGAGAAGATAGGGTGGCAGCTGAAAGCTAATGTGTATCTTTGTCATTGCTTTAGATAAGCTTAATTACCTGTCAATTTGCATAGCCTTTTCAGTAAGGGATTCAGCACAAGACTCAAAATATTATTTCAATTCTTCATAACACTGTATAAATCTTAATCTAGTAAAAGGAATCTGTCTATATTGATGTGTGTGTGCATTTGTATCATTCCTTAACAACATTGCAACAAAAGTACAAATCATTTAATGGCAGTATTCAGTATTTGCAATTTAATGTAGGCTGTCTCTGGAAGTTCTTTCATACTTCCATCTTGTTAAAATACTTTGGGAAGTCTACTTTTTTATAGGGACTGCCATTTTACTTACACTGATTCCTTTCCTTTCCAAATAATTTTTTTCCCCTCTGCTGGAGGAAAGTCATAAATACACAGTGAATCAATGCATTCTAGACACACTTATTCCAACCCTCTTTCCATTTCTGTGCAGAAACCTAACTCTACACAGAATTTAAATTATTAAAATTTAGCTGCATATTCTAGACCTCAGCCAGTGTGTGGGAAAGACATTAAGTGATTCTGACTGCACCTGACTTTGCTCTGTAAGCCTGCTTCCACAGCTGCAAAGTTGCAGTATTTGTCTTAGCAATTTTCCCTTTCCTCCAACTCTTTCTTTGCAACATCTTCATGATTTCTTTCAACTAAAGAGCTCAGCTCTGTTCAAAATATTTCAAATGCTTGCAATAAAAATCGATCCTCCAAGGCTGTTGCAGAGCATTAATTTGGCTGAAACTCTGCTCTTTTAAAGCATTTTAATACATCAGACAGATGTGGTCACAGGGTATGGCAATAAAGCATGTAAAGAGGAGGGGAACTATTTACAAGGAATTTCACTAAACATGTATGTTAGACTTGAGCAGGGGAAGAAAGATATGAAGAGGGCTCAACAGATGAGAGTGCTTTGTGCAAGCTCTAGTTCATCACAGGAGAATAACAGAGAAAGGCAGCAGCCAGAACACCAGCTCTTGGATGAAGAATGATTGGTTGAAAGTGCAAACCCACTTGGATGAGTTTGCTACTACAAAGCAATTTTCTTTGATTGAAGGTTTGGAACAACAATTGTTCAATTTAATCTGTAATTTAAGAGTGCTTTTTGGTTTCTTTGTGGACACTAAGCTGTCATCATAACATCCACAAATAGTCCTTTCTACCCTCTCACCCTGGCTATGATATTCCATCCTGGGAAATGTTCTGTCCTTAGTTTTTAATTTTTCTTCTTCTATTATTTTTTCTTTTCTTTTCTTTTCTTTTCTTTTCTTTTCTTTTCTTTTCTTTTCTTTTCTTTTCTTTTCTTTTCTTTTCTTTTCTTTTCTTTTCTTTTCTTTCCTTTCCTTTCCTTTCCTTTCCTTTCTCTCCTTTCCTCTCCTTTCCTCTCCTTTCCTTTCCTTTCCTTTCCTTTCCTTTCCTTTCCTTTCCTTTCCTCTCCTTTCCTTTCCTTTCCTTTCCTTTCCTTTCCTTTCCCAACCCCCCCCATGGCAATTACATCATTGTCACCACTGATACCACTGGTAGGCAGACCACCCAGACAGAGTGCATTGGCAGACAGCAGCTGGATTCAGGAGCTTGTAGATCAGGCTCAAAGGCAGAATGGACAGAGTCCTCCTCAGGCAGCAGCCATTGAAGAAGAGAATTTGACCCTTGTGACTCCTCAGCTTTATATCAAATATGATGTCTATGCAATGGAATACCTAGTTGGTCAGTCCAGGGTCACCTGTCCTGTCTACTCCTCCCTGCAAGTGTGATTTTTACTCTGCACCCCCAATGTGGTACACAAGATTTAGCAGTGACCTTGGTCTGCATAGGAGCAGGTGTAAGCAAGAGCCTTTCTGTGTACCAACCCCTGGTAGTAACTCTGAACATCAAGTGTTATTACTGCTAGAAGCTGACAGTGTCTCTGGAAACATTTTGTTAACTTCAGAAAGTGCAGTTACTTAGAAGAGTTTTGGCTGAAAAGTAAAGTCACTGAACAGAATTAGTTCTGTTCTAAATCAAGCCAGGACAGTCATCCTGATGGAAAGGCCCAAGACAACCCCAGGTGAAAGGGTGCATTAGCTAAAAATATTTGGTTTGGAGGGGGAATAATAATGTGTAGCAGTAATGATACTAAGATTTTGGTAGAAAGGTGGAGAAGTCTGGGGATTTTGGAAACTGGGAGATATGAGGCACACATAGTAGACTCTCTATGCCTGGGCATTAGATGTCTTGGAGGAAATGACCTTTTCCAGATGTCACCATATTAGTGGATGGATTAGCAGCAAATGTGTTTTAATCCAGTTTCCATGCTCTGGAGGCTGCCTTTTATATTTTGATATTTTATCAGCTACAGGTACTTTGCCACATGGCAGCATCAGTGGGTTGTTAAATCCAGCCTATTATCCAGTAGAGCTCAGTGAGCACATCATTAGAGGGTCATAATGGAGCTGCACAGTGAAATCTTCCTTGCCCTCTAGTAAATCAGAATGTTTCACACTAAAGTTACAGTTACAGCTGCCTGATATTGAAAGTAAGAGTCTCACAATGAAGCTGCACCATAAGGTTCTGTACATTATAAAGAAAATCAATATAAAATTACCACAGAATTAAATGCAGTGCTTCACTGCATTATATTCCAAATCATGGAGATACACAGTAGGGTTCACCTTTAAGCTTCTATCTAAGACAGGATAAATCACAAAGTTAGAGCAAGGCACATCACAGAATCACAGAATGTTAGGAGTTGGAAGGGACCTGGAGAGATCATCTAGCCCAACCCCCCTGCCACAGCACGATTCCCTAGACCAGGTCACATGCAAGCGCGTCCAGACGGGTTTGGAATCTCTCCAGAGAAGGAGACTCCACAGCCTCTCTGGGCAGTCTGTGCCAGGGCTCTGGCACCTCAACTGGGAAAACATTTCTACATGTATTCACATGGAACCTCCTATGCTTCAGCTTACAGCCATTGCCCCTTGTCCTGTCACTGGGCTTCACCAAGAAGAGCCTGACCCCATCCTCCTGACACACACCCTTCACATATTTATAAACATAAATGAGGTCACCCCTTAGTCTCCTCTTCTCCAAGCTGAAGAGACCCAGCTCTCTCAGCCTT
>VWZX01007564.1:372123-386095 GCA_013399015.1 Galbula dea
TGACCCCTGAGGGACTCCACTAGACACAGGCCTCCAACTAGACTCCATCCCATTGACCACAACTCTCTGACTTCTGTCCTTCAACCAGTTCACAATCCACCTCACTACCCAATCAGCCAGACCACACTTGCTCAGTTTAGCTGCAAGGATGCTGTGGGAGACAGTGTCTAATGCTTTACAGAAGTCAAGATAAACCAGTGCTCTACCATCATCTCTCCACCTGGTTATGTCCTCATCAAAGGCTATCAGGTTGGTCAAACATGACTTCCCCTTGGTAAACCCATGCTGACTGCTCCCAATGACTCCTTATCCTTGATATGCCTGGAGACAGAGTCAAGGATAAAGTGTTCCATCACCTTTCCAGGGCTGGAGGTGAGACTGACCACTCTATAGTTATCCATGTCCTCCTTGCCCTTTTGGAAGATGGGAGGAATGTTTACCTTCCTCCAATCCCCAGGCACCTCTCCTGTTCCCCAGGACTTACCAGTGATGATGGAGAGTGGCCTGGCAATGCCTTCTGCCAGCTCCCTCAACACCTGCAAGTGCATCTCATCAGGACCCATGGATTTATGGATGTTCAGATGGCTTAATTACTCCCTAACCCAATCCTCATCAAAAATATTTCCCCAAAGGTCCCATGAAATTTATTTCCAGAGTGTGAGGTCTGATGAAATGATAATGCATTTGGATGTTTTGCTGCTTTTCCTGGCCTGATTTCAGAGATTAAAGCTCACAGGTGTGATGGCATTCAGCTTTGCATTCATTTTATCTGGTGGTTACAAGTGTCCCTTCAAGAGTCATGAAGACAGAAGAAGCTTTTAGTGTAAAGGTTCTTGAGGAACAGAAGAAACTGAGGTTTAACTTTGCAGAGTCTCTTTCTGACTTGCAAAAATTAAGATACTACTAATACTTACATAGTTTTGGGGTTTTTTTAGCAAGGTCAGCTTATTCAAATGAGTCTGTTTGGAACACAACCATTGAAATATTCTTCTCCAGTAATGTTACAAATGGAGATGGTAAAATGAAGAAATGGATGATTAAGCAACACAGTAGAACCAAGCCTAAAAGATATCACAAAATGTAATCATCACTTACTATGACAGTAAAGAGTTTCACAATTGTTTTTATTTTCATTAATTTCCTCTGTTTTGCTAGATCCTGGTCTTGGAGAGAAGAAAATACAAAAATAATGTTTTCCTAGTCTTCTGTCTGTGACTCACTGTGTCTTAAGCATACATTTTTTTTTATTCCCATGAAAGCATATCACTTTTTAATATTTATGTATTCTTTTATACCAATCCAAATCAGAGCTGTTAATTAGCATAATTGCCATTAATTATACTGTTAAAAGTTATGTAAAATTAAGAGGTTTTAAATATACTTTTCATCATGCTTGCATGTAATTTTTTCTTTTAGGAGTTATTCTGTCAACTGAGTGCATAATAACTGACTGCAGGTTTTACCTTTGTGCAAGATTTTGGGTGAGTTACAGCCTTGGCATTCCTCTATGCAGCATACAGGCAGAGATATCTTATATTTCTGTCTGACACATGTTGTGTTTTCTTTTAAAAAGAGCCATTTCCTTCACCTGTTCTACTGTAGGCACCAACTATGTGTATTTAATTCTGAACCCAGTTTGAACAGACACTCATTCTGTTTTTTCAAAACCAATACATTGCTTTGCTGAATAAATAATAACAATGAAAGCAATTATTACCTTTAAGAAGATTTTTGTCTAGCTTATCTGGTGCTTTAAATATTATTCCTGACATACTAGGCTATGATCTCAACTTTTTGCACATATGGCCTTATACTGTGCAAATCCTCTCTGGACTGTGTAAGGATGCTCTTTTTTCAGATCCTTGCATTTCAAAATCTTTTCCTGAATGCCTTTATTTTACATAACACTACCCAACTGGGGAAGCCTCCTTAGTATTTAGAAACTTGCCCTTTGTTTTCCTTCTCCTCATTTTCCTTCAGTTTAAATCCACTGACTGGAGTAGAGCTGCTCTGTCCTCACACCATAGTGATAATGGAATTTAACTCAACAGTTCAGCCCTTAATTTCATCTTCATGGATAGTCTGCTTAGTTGTTTCCTTCTACACAGCAAAGAGAAAATACTAATCAGACCTCATCTTCAGATGAGTCTACTACAAGAGAGGGCTCTCAGGAAGGACAGGTTTTGGCATATTCACCCTTTATAGGTACAGACTCTTGCCTTTGATGCTGTTGCACTGTTGAGGGGTAGCTCTGGGTCTCTGGAAACAGTGCTGAATAAATACCATTTGAAATCTTAGAAAGGATTCCTGACACAGTGATGTTGCCAGAGATATGATGAGAAAAGATTTTGTGTGTATTGACAGAGTAAACTACATTTTTCCTGTTAAATGACTCTGAATCATGACATATATATGTCTGTGTTTACAAGAATTAACAGGACAAGAGACCTTGCTCCCTGATCACCCAGAATGGAGAAAGGTTAAAACATGCTTTGGTCTCTTTCTGGCAAGGGATGCCCAGGTTTCCATCCTACAGAAACTGAGATTAAGCAGAATGAGGGGAAGTTAGTTGACATCAATGTATATCCCAGTAAAGGATAACACAGGATGTGGCCTAGGCATCTGTGACTGGAAGATCTCTTGCAATTACCAGTTTAGACATAGCCCTGAAGAGCATATCTATGCCTGGGGCACATTGCTAGCTGTTTCTTCAAGAGTATAACCATCTGTCTTGGAGAGAGGATGGAAACAGGTATGCTATTTTTCCATATAAATTGCAACTCAGAACTGTGTCAATACACCACCTTCCACATTAGACTGAGCCTTAAAAAGAGAATCTCTTTCCTTTTTAGTTCCTTCTCACTGCTGAACTGTTTCCTCTTCAATACAAGAGGTTCATTCCCTACCATACATTGGCTCTCTTCCTTCAGCATATTTTAGGGAGAGGGACCCCTTGTCTCATCTCCCTTTAGCAGGCTATTCTTGGAATGGCCTGGGCTCCTGTAGTGAATTGTATCCTTCCCCAGCTGCAGTCTGACTAGGTGGGAGAGAAAGGGCTTAAGTCTTCTGATATACCTTGAATAGATGGCCACTGTCTAAAGCCTACATATTGCCTCACTGACTGCAGCAGTCCTGAGCGCGTAACTTATTTCACCTATTTGCCCAGGCACTTTATATTGCTCTGCATGGCTCATTATTTGTACTGCAGGACTGCCTATAGCAGTAGTCTGAAAATCAGGAATTACAACTGGAAGGAGAGAGGTAGCAGGAGATATATAGTTATCTGTTATGAGAAATTCAGCTGTGTTTTACTGTATTTGTGGTTGCATATCTGGAGGCGAGCAAGAAGAGAAGCAGCAATCATAAACAATTTGGGAATGAAGCCCATGGTCTCTAGTAATGACTAAATCCTAATAGGCAAGGTACAGTAGAGACAGCACATGGAGACAGAAATATATGGCTTACAACCTATGGAGCTATTTATATAGTCTAAAAAGGTGGAGGTGAAATGGTATCCCTTCATCATTGTAATGAATGGTGATATCAGGGTCTGAGAAATAAATGTCAAAAAGTGTTTTGGCCAAAAAGCAAAAGCATTTCATTTCTCTGGGAGTTTCCTAGTGTGGGTTTTCACAGTGGTGAAGATAAATTTTGTCTATAAGGACATGTTGTAGTTAGAGCTTCCATTCATGATGTTGATGCATTGCAAACTGTTAAGTAGCAGTGATCCAGTAAATCAGATAAATGTCTAATCAGTACCTATGCATTATGCACAGATATTTCCTGTTGTCAACAAAAGGATTCAGGGTTTGTAGAGGCTTTTATACTAATTTTTTTTCCTAATCAAGAAGTAATCTGACAGGTTCATTCTTTTTCAAAGGGTCCTCAGGGTGTACTCACAATGGTGCTAGTTACAATTCAATTAAGTGGCAGTCAACACAGAATAAATTACTGTTATCTACTTCTACTCAGAGTTTTAAAATTTAGTAAAACCTCATCAAAGGACCAAAAAATCTTATGAATTTTGAAATTTTTCATCAGAGCAGGTTTCTAATGTTTCCAGTTTTAGAATCCTTCCCCATGTTGTACATGGAATTGCAAAATTGTGATAATATTCCTATTTTCATTCCAGCTTTTAATATTAAGTAGTTGCTTATATAATCTGGAGTGTGTGAATATGTGTGTATTTTTTGGCTTAGGAAACAAGCTAAATCAACAAGATCTGAATGTATGTACAATATTAAGAGGAGAGATCAATATTAATATTCTTTATTAACAATATTACCACATGCTAGAATTGTTCTGATTCCAGTGGACTACTGTCTTGCACCAAATAGAGCACAGAGGTTCCCACCCCTAGCATAATAACAACTTTGTTGTAGTCAATCTGTTCTGAGAATGACCTCCCAAGACAGCCCTGTACTCTCACCAGACTTCCTCTAACATTCTCTTTGCCTTCAGGCAAGCCCCCTAATTAATTATAAGACTTGAGTAGTGGACAGATAAGTACTAAGCCAGGCTGCCTCTTCTCATCTCTTCCAGTTGCTTGCTCTCTGATTGTTGGTAATTCCTCAAACTGTGGGTAAAATTACATGCTATGAACACTATGGTGTCTGTATCTACTGTTACAAAATTGAATAATTTAATTCAAATCTGTTTTTCCATGGAGCTCTCAAGATCTTTAGTCTAAAAAAATGATCTGCTAAACTTAATTAAGGACTTTACAGTAGAATGTTTTCTACAGGAGCAATTATCTTTACTGGAATACCTTTCAAAGTGTCTATACCTTGCAAAATGCTACAAAAAATATTTAAAAATACTTATTTAAGGCTAGGTCCATGCTAGAATTTCCTATGATATGTTGTTATTTTTTGCAGGTTTTAGTGTTGTAGCTGTGAGAGCATGAAACCTGGGAAGGAGAAGGAGTGCCTTTGTTAGAAAACTTTAATGCCAAAAATAATGATGCATTTTTGAAGATAAAATTTACCTTTTTTTGCAAGTTATATCAACTGGTCTAAAAAAATTTTTGTATCAGCTAAAAACCCCCACAATACTTAGCAGTACAGTTTTCTATAATATTTGTGGTTGTAAATCTTAATATTACTGGGGAAAATAGGTTTTTGCTACTGCATTTTATTTTGTTGGAGTGAGGCTGGACACATTACACTGCCAAAAGATATATCTAACTGAGAAACACCTCTTCTTAAAGCTGTACAATAAATCTTTTTCTACTGCCAGCTAAGCCTATGATCTTTCATTTCCCTTCACTTCTCTCCCTTTCCTGAGCTTGTCCTGGTTTATTTAGATTTGGGTGGTTCTCATAATGGTTATGTTTCCAAGAATTTTACAGCATCAGTCCTTTGCTGAAATCACCATACATCAAGGAGTTGATGGCTTCTTCAACAAACTTTTCCTAGATTGAAAGCCTTTCTGTGGGAAAGCTAAAGGAATTTAGTTAAATGCTTCAGAAGATCAATGCTGTGGCAGAACATAAAGTTTCAACTATGGAGGGATTTACAGATCAAAACAAAAAGCCAAAGATAAGTGTCAAGGGTTGAGGTTGGGCTGACCACCAACCCAATGACAGATGAATGCCTGTTACCTCCTCTTCCCCCCCACCATGGGAAGGGAAAAGGGATAAGAGAGAGAGAGAGAGACTTGTGGGTTGGAAAATAAAGTTAAAACTACTTTAATAATAATAATGATAAATAAAATTCATACAAATATGTACAAAATCCAATATCAAACCCAACCCTCCCTTGATGGTAACTATGTCACCACTGATACTGCAGCAGAAGGCCTCAGCAGCAGAGAGTCAGGCTCAGGGGCTGGATCCTGGCACTGGCTGCAGGAACTTATGGATTAGGATTGAGGGCAGAACAGACAGAGTTCTCCTTGGATGCCAACCACTGAAGTGCAGGAGAAGAAGAAGAAGGGAAAAGGCCAGAGCCTAAGCAAAAACTAAGAACAACTCCAAAAAACCAAAAACTAACAAGAGGGAACTGAGCCCCAGTGTATGTATAGAATATGATGTATATGAGATGGAATACTTACTTGGTCAGTTTAGGTCACCTGTCCTGTCTGCTCCTCCCTGAAAGTGCAGCCTTTACCCTGCACCCCCCAATGTGAGACACAAGATTTAGCAGTGACCTTGCTCTGCATACCAGTCCCTGGTAGTAAATCTAAACATTAGGTCTTATCACTGCCAGAAGCAGGCAGTGTCTGTGAAAACATGCTGTTAGTTCCAGAAAGTGCAGTTTCTCAGAGGAGCTTTGACTGAAAAGTAAAATCATTGAACAGAATTAGTTCTGTTCTAACCCAAACCAGGACAGTAAGGCAGAGATAAACAAGAGTCCCTGGAAGAGAAAGACTTATTTCTCACTCCAGTAAACATGTTGGCAGCTGCATTCTGCACAAGTTTAAATTTCTTGCAGGACTTCAAAACTAGCCCATGTGGCAAACATCTCATTAGTTGATCTGGGAAGCCCCCAAATATGCATAAACTTGTGCAATGAGTGACAATAACAAAGGAATAGCCAAACAACTCCAACAATAATCTAGCTCCCACATCTCAAATTTAATGAGAAAGATCATTTTTCATTTGGGGCATTAAGGCATCCCTTACCTTCAATGACATCTTTCCCCAACATCTCATGCCAGGCCTTTGGCCATCCCTTGAGCCTGTACTGAGGGCTGTGCCATGCTGCCCAACCTCACTGTTATGGACTGGACTTGGGAACCCACATGCAGGTCTTCCTCCTTGCAAAATGTTTTGCAAAAGTATGTGGAAGCCTGGGCTTTCATCTGGGCTTCAAGAGGGAATGCTGTTAGCTGTTAATGCAGACATCTAAACATTTTCCTCTCATTGTATTTTATTTTGTCTACATAGGTAGACTGTATCAAAATGATGAAAAAGGATATCATATTAAATAGTCTTAATTAAAATAATAATAAAATTGTTTATTATATTTGTATTATTGGAATAGTAATGATCTTTGTAAAGCTGTGTATGGAAGAGACAAGCAGTATCTCTGTAAACAAAAGATTCATCCCCATATACCAGTACTGCAAGAAATGTCCTGGGTTTTGTCCAGTTGCTTAATAAAAGACTGTTTCTCTCTACAACTCCACCTCACCATTATTTGTTAAGCCTTATCTCTTGCAGAGGGCAAGAAGAGGAAAACAGAGGTATTCTCAAATAACATGGCTAATTGTACTATTGCTTGAATCCTTTTATGGACAGTATGACTACATGGAAAGTGAAAATGGAAGGTCTTTGGATTACATTCAAATATGCATGCAAAAACACCAGGTAGCTCTTCCAGAGAAAGCAGCATGCTCCTTTCCATCCACTAGATAGAGCTAGGGGACTTTATGCATTGGGCAAAGATCTTGGTGTGGCACAAGTGCTTCTTCCTCCAGGAGATCTGGTGCTGTTCTAGACTAGTCTGGAAATATAAACAAACACATATGCAGAATTGGTTAGGTTTCTGGTTTTGAAAGATCATTTTATGTCATATGCTGAATCTCATGTTGGACACAGTGAAATAAAAAAAAATAGCATGTTCCTTCTTTTATCTTTTAAAAAGTTTATATTTGTAGGGTATGGACTTGAACCCTTGAATATTTACCATATATGTTAAATTTCTTCATATTAATAGGAGTATTTCAGCCTAAAACCTTACATCAGACATACATTTTTGACTCATCTGACAAAAAGACTAGGAAAACAGATACTATAACAATTGAAAAATATATAGTGCTTCCTTTTGCTTATGTGTATCTTTTCTGTGATAGTTCATGAAAGATAAATATGCCTAAGCTTTTGCATAAAATGAAAATGTTAATGCATAGAAAAGTGCCAGCAAAAGGTATTTCTATCTTCCACCATATCTTCTTTCAATTTTTTCATTAATACTTTACACACTGATATATACAGATCTAAAATAAAGGTCTTTATTTATGTTAAATATCTAGAATAAGAAGCAAGGTCCCAAAGTCTAATGTAGAATTTATTCCTTTTTCTTTAAAACAAAAGCTGATGAGAGTATCCAAACACCCATGCAATATGCAAGTTGCTGTTGGAACTTGCCTAACTAAAGTTATGGTGTTCATAACATCACTGCAGCATGGACATTGAATTCCCTATTAAAATGATCATAATCTGTGCTCACCATGTTTCTGCTTTGTTTTCTTATGTGCTTGGGAAAAATATAGTCTGGTTCCCTCTGTCACTCCAGAATGCTGGAGTATGGCTCTGTGAATCACAAGATATGCAAAATTTCACCTCTGAAGTGTTATTCTGTCTCTTTCACAAGTATAAAAGATGTATTACAGGTTTGAATGGTCTTTTCTTTAAGCTGGCTGGCATGTACACTTCACAGAGGTTAACTGTTTTATTTCTTGTCAAGATTCATTATTTTTTTGTAATTCAAACAGTGAAATTTCAGAGCTTGGCTTTTTCTTGTGCCTGGCTGAAGCAAAGAAAATGTAGGCAGATGATGCAGAGGGTCAGCTGAGGGCAATCTGTGTTGGGATTTATGCTTGCCAAACCTTTGAACATCATTATCATAAAAGGACAGTGAATCAACTGTCCACATTTATTAAGACAAAAGGAAAATGTCTTGAAAATTACATCTTCCAAAGGTGCAAGGTTCTGCTCCTGAATATGAAAATATAGAACAGCTCAGGACTTGGAATTCAGCTGGAAATCATTCCATGGCCTCTGCATAAGAGGAAAGAAAGCACAATTTACTCTTTCAAAATTCCATGAGATTATGTTTTCTTTTCCCTTTCCTTATGTTCTTCATTCCAAGAAGTTACAAAGTGAGCTGTGATCTGTACTGTGTTGTGGCTGAGCCAACAATAGCCAGCACTATGAGTAATGAATCAAAAGCCTTAGAAGAACTCACTTTAATGGCTGACTTGGATGCAAACAGAACACAGAGATGTAGGATTCAGGAAGATTAATGTCAGCTCTTTCCTCTGACCAAGAGTATTTCTCATTCAATGTGTATATTTCATACCTTCCATTCCTGCATAATTCTAGGACACCAGTTTTGAAATACACACTTTATAGAGAGTAAGGATTACTACACTGTAATGTAGCAATCTGTCATATTAGTATTGCATATCAAAATAACATTTGCTCTAGAATTAATTTATGTTCTACTGAAACTATGCTAATACTGATGGTTTTGCTAGTTGTGCACCTCCTAATATATGGAAGGAGTAGGACTTGTTGACTTTAGTATGGCTCAGGTCTTTTTCTAACATTTTCTACTTGCTCATCACTAAGGGCCTTGCAGTAGAATTACAGATAACTTCAAATAGTTTACATGCATATGGTGGTGTCTAGCACATATGAATTTCCCTCTTTGCCTTTTTTAGCATTGGGTTTGCATGGCAAGGGTTTGGTAGTGTGAAGGTTGCATGGGTGGCTTCTGTGAGAAACTGCTAGAAGCTTCCTCCATGTTTGATAGAGCCAATGCCAGCTGATTTGAAGACAGAGCTGCTGCTGGCCCAGGCTAAGCCTATAATTAAGAAGGGGATTAAATTGCTGCACAATTTTGCAACTTCAGCCAAAGAGAGGAGTGAGAATATCTGTAAGAAACAACTCTGCAAATAGCAAGGTCAGTGAAGGAGGAGGAGGAGAAGGAAGTGGTGCTCCATTTGTCAGAGGAGAGATTCCCCTATAGCCCATGGCAAAGACCATGTTGAGACAGGTTGTGCCCTGCAGCCCACGGAGAATAAGAGTGGATCAGATCCACCTGCAGCCTGTGGAGAATCACATGCCAGAGCAGGTGGATGTGCCTGAAGGAATCTGTGACCCTGTGGGAAGCCTGCACTAGACCAGGCTTCTGGTGTGACCTGTGGAAATGTGGAGAAAGGGGAGCCAATTCTGGAGCAGGTTTGCTGGCAGGACTTGTGATCTTGTGGGGGTCCCACACTGGAGCTATCTGTTCCTGAGGGGCTGACTGTACCCTGGGGAAAGGGCCCCATGTTGGAGCAGCTTGTGAAGAGCTGTAGCCTGTGGGAAGGACTCACACTGGAGAAGTTAATGGAGAACTGTCTTCTGTGGAAGATGCCTTATGCTAGAGCAGAGGATGAGTGAGAGGAGTCCTCTCCCTGAGGAGGAAAGAGAAGCAGAGACAGAGATGAAATGACCACATGCCCCATTGCCTGCCCCCCTGTGCCTCTTGGGGGAGAAGGTAGAGAATTTGGGAGTGAAGTTGAACCTGGGAAGAAGAGAGGGGTGGAAGGAAGGTGTTTCAAGTTTTAGTTGACATTATCCTACTCTGATCTGATTGATGATAAATCATTATTTTTTACCCATGTCAAGTCTGTTTTGCCCATGACAGTAATTGCTGAGTGATCTCTCCCTGTCCTTATCTTGACCAATGAGCCTTTTGTTATATTTTCTTCCCTTGTCCAGCTGAGGAGAGGGGTGATAGAATATCTTGGGTGGGCATCTGGAATTCAGCCAGGGTTAATCCACTACTTCATTTTTGTGTAGGTCTTACAAGCAGTTTAAAAGTTTCAGAGAAGAAATTGATGCATTTGATTTAAATAATTGATTCATTCATTACATTACAAAATAGATTAAATTATGTAAAATTATAGACTACTGTTTCTATTTATATGGAAATATAATCAGTGAAAGGATAATAAGAAAGGTAAAAAATTCTGATTAAGCCATACTTCCTGCTGGCTTTGGGTAAAGGCTCTTGCACAATTCTTTACTTTTCTGATATTGATGTACATGTCTGGATTTGAGAAGAAAAGATTTTATAGACTCATAGAATAGCAAGAGGGAAAGGACCTCCAGGGTCATCTGGTCCAACTTTTCTTGCCAAGAGCACAGTCTAGACAAGATGGCTCAGCACCTTGTCCAGTTGAATCTTGAGAGTGTCCAATACTGGGGAATCCACCAGTTCCTAGCTGATTGTTCTCACTGTAAGAAGTTGCCTCTTGGGAACCTCCCCAGGAGTACCAAGGGATACCAATTACCCCTTGTCTTTTCCATGTAACTTCTTGTAAATGGAGTTTCCATTTTCTTTGTAACCACCCTTTAAATACTAGAACATGGTAATAAGGTCTCCTCTAAGCCTTCTTTTCTCAAGGCTGAAGAAGCTCAATTCTCTCAGCCTTTCCTCATATGACAGAATTCCCAGTCCTTTGATTATCTTAGTGGCCCTTCTCTGGACCCTCTCCAGCCTGTCCACATCTTTTCTGTATAGTGAGGACCAAAACTGAACACAGTATTTCAGATGCCCAGCTGTCTTTTAATGTTTTTGGTAGATGAGCTGGGAGTAAGTAGTGTTGTTATGTCTGCCTGTGACAGTTTAATTATTTTAATCAGTATCTAAATAAACTGCACAGATGATGACAAAGCATTCCAGGTAAAGGCAGTTTCTTGTAAATTATTTTAGGGAGTTTAGGGAGAGGCAAATCCCCAATAGATGAAAGAAACTGAGTATAGTTGGTATATATTGAAATATCTCTGGATTTTAAAAAAAAAATGGAAGAACTTGAATGAATTCAGAGCAAAGTGTAGCTTGCTGCAAAGATAGAAAGAGAGAAGAACCATTTCTAACTAAAGAACCTGTAGGGAAGAAGACAACAGGCAACATGAAATTCTGGCAGTCTTGCAGTTTTGAAGAGTAGTATGGAAGATTCCTTTTTGGTCTCTCTTTAAAAATAATACTTGAGAACTGGATGATGTTTTGTCCATTACTAGTTCACACTGAAACCTGGGTTCATACTCTCCTCATAGGAGGATTAGAGATAAGAAACCTAACAAATATCTTGATAAGTTTGTGCCTAATAAATCACTCTGAAAGTGATTATGTAGCAAACTTGTCTGTAATGGCAAGAAATTGAATCAGAGAATTTAAAACTTTTTCCATCTTATGCTCTTTAATAAGCAGTTCCATGGATCAATGACACCTGAAAAATAAAATTATATCATTTCAACCTTCTGCAACCTGGCTTCCAACTGAAGGAGGGAAGATTTAGATGCTAGGAAGAAATCCTTTACCCAGAGGGTAGTGAGGCACTGGAACAGGTTGTCAAGAGAGCATAATAAATTTATCAGAATGGTTCATACTATCTATTATACTATCATATGGATAATGTGATGGCCTACACAGTTCAGGGAAGAGTGGATTTAATGACCAAGGTTGGTTCTATTTGGTCTCAAGAAGGGATTTACCAATGGTCTTTTCTCAGCCTACTCTCCATGGTGTGTTCCTGCTGTGCACTTCTAATAGCATCACTTGTGTATCTTTGCTGTCAGCCAACACAAACAGTTCATACTGCTAAAAACTAATGCAGAAAAACAAATAAATAGAGTAGGACTAACAGGATGTAGCCATGTTCCTGATCACAGAAGTATTTGTGCTGACACAAGAAAAATATTGAGAATTTGTAGCCAAGGGCAAAGTGAGATTCAGTTAGCTTAAACTAGATAAGCTTTCTGCAGAACAGTTCCCCAACCTTAAAGGGACAAATTTTATAGACATAGTACTTAATTTTTATTCTGATACTTCATTTTTACCTTTCTCTTGCTATAAAGGTACTGAATCAATTTGTGGCATTTGTGTATGGAACTTACCAGAGGTCTTGCTGATAAGCCACAGAGTATATTGCCCATAGCACTAATAAAAATGGCAGGTTTTAGATTATTCAGATTTCCTTTAGTGGGAGCTGTGTTTGGATTTATCAACAGTTAGGATGCATTTAAATAATAATAATAATAATAAACTTGGCCTTGAAGTGCTGTTTCCTCTTTTTACTTTTTTCCCCCTGCTTTAATCTGGATATGAATCTCTCAGCTAGAGGGCAGAAACTGTGAATATATCTCATATGTAAGAATATGTTAAGAATTCTACGATTCTTACTCTGTAACTTACTTTGTACTATAGAACTCAGATGTCAAAAATCCAGTAGAACTGGTTATTTAGCTCAACTGTTAGCTGGAAGCATTAATATTGCATGCAGAAACCCCTTTACAGGAGATTTGTTGGTCCAGTTCTGCATTTTCCAGTTGTTTGGGTTTTCAAGTTAAAGTACAATTAATCACCCAAATCTTTTCTCTTCTGAATGTAAATGTAATGCCAAAACATTTGGTCCTGCTATATCACTAATTAATTAGTTATAATAGTTTGTAAGGAAGGATGGCATTTACAACCATGATATGCAGCACATCAGGCAATGAATACATCTTTTATATAGGGAAGAAGAGCAACAGAACTGAATTGACAAGAAAAAAAATCTTAATTACAGATATATTTATTTCCCTATCACTGTCAAAACCAAACTGTGTCCAAAATAAAAGCAAATATTTGTATTAATTATTTGGTAGAAAGGTTGTATGTTAATGCTTTAAAAATTTCTCAAGTTGAATATTTCTTTTGCCTTTACCAATCAACTGGATGAAAGTAAATGGTTTCTAACTGAATTCCTTGTATTCATGTAGAATACTCTCCTTGAATTTATCAATAGATATATGGAAAAGAAATCAAACTAATCCATACTTGTTTCTGATCTCGGCTTGGATGAGCACACTCTCGGCTGGATCAAAAACTGGTTGGATGGCCGAGTCCAGAGGGTTGTGCTCAATGGAGTCAAGTCCAGTTGGTGGCCGGTCACGAGTGGTGTCCTTCAGGGGTCAGTGTTGGGGCCTCTCCTGTTCAACATCTTTACTGATGACTTGGATGAGGGGATAGAGTGCACCCTTAGTAAGTTTGCAGATGACACTAAGCTGGGTGGGAGTGTCGATCTGCTTGAGGGTAGGCAGGCTCTGCAGAGGGACCTAGATAGGCTGGGTAGATGGGCAGAGACCAATGGGATGAGTTTTAATAAGGCTAAATGTAGAGTCCTGCATTTTGGGCATAACAACCCCCAGCAGCGCTACCGGCTCGGGAAGGTGTGGCTGGAGAGCTCCCCAGCAGAGAAGGACCTGGGGGTG